>JAODAL010068263.1:0-16891 GCA_025379985.1 Phyllomedusa bahiana
AGGATCCTAGGGTTTCATACCTTTCTTTTTTCTTTCACTTCCTGGTTTAAGCTGTCTGTAAAAAGCAAATGAGCCGTTTATTCAGACTTCTGCTAATCAAAAAACTCAAGCTGTTCCGGGGGCCAGGGAAAACTCCTAGTTAAAGTAAACAGTTTAAATAGTCTTTTGTCTTAAAGAATTTAAAAACAAAAAAGCAAAAAAATTTGAACAAAAGCGGCCATTTCAGAATTTTGAAACACGCGGGATTTAAAGGGGCCCCGAAAACTTTCTCCCAAAGTTAAAAAGGGGAAAATTTTCAAATGGGATAACCTCAACTTAATTTACCCTTTCCCCAAGAAAATTTTTTAAATTAAAAGTTGTTATTTATTGGGGTTTTATTTAAAAAATTTAGGGCCCTTGTTTAAGGCCGAAAACAAGCCCCTACGTCCGAGTTCTGGCGCCCCAAAAATTGGTGATTTAAAAACAAACCCCCGCTAAAATAGAACCCAAACAGCAGGGGGAAAATAAAATTTAGGTCGGTCATTTGGGAAAACCAGAAAAACCCAACAGAAAGGGGAAAAAATCACTTGTTAAAATTTCCCCAACAAAAGAAAAAAAAAAAGAAAAAAAAAGCAAAAATATTTTGGGAAAAAGCTTTATTTTTGTGTTTTCCCACATGTTTAAAGCTAAACTTGTAGGAACAACCCCCTTTTAAAAAATTGTAGGGTTTTTGGGGAAATAATCGTATTCCCCATATTCCGAATTTTTTTTTTTCTGTTGGCTATGTTGCCTTGGGTTTTTTGGGTTTTTAAACCCTGGGGGTGGAGGGCAAACCCATGAGATTAAACTTGGTAAACAGGGCACCCTCTGTGATGGGGTTTAAACCCCTTCCTTAAAATTTTCCCATAGTCTTAAAGTGGGGATGATCGCACTAGGCACAGTCCTCTGTTGAAAATATCCCTGTGCCTATCCTTCCCTCTTCATTTTGGTTTAAAGTGGTCCAAAAGGGGCAAAACCCCAAACACAAATTGATACCCTTCTAAATTTGGGGTTTTTCCCAAAATTTTTCCCAAAACCAGGAAAAGACTGGGATTGTGTTTAAAAAGAAAAAAATGAACCCCCAACCCCCCCCCACTAATCTTTTATCCCCCTGCCCCCCCCAAACCCTGGCGTCTTAACAATAAGGGGGCCCCCGGCATTGCACTGCCGTGGACCCGCCCAATTTCAGTCATAACACTAGGCCATGCCTCTACCACTTCCAAAACACACTTAAAAAATCACACCCTTTATGTCTGGGCCCCAGCACCAACAAGAAAAAATTTGGGGGGCAGGGGGCCCCGCCCCTTCTCCACCATGTTTTTTTAGTTGTTTGATGTCCTTAAAACAAACAAAAATTTAAATGAGCAAAGCCCAAACCCAAAAAAAAGGGGGAAATTAACAAGAAAAACCCGGGGCAAACAAACACCCCGCTGGGCCCCAATATTTTTTGCCCGGGCCCCCGGGGAAAAGCCTAGTTTGCCCCAAAGGGAAAAAAAAAAAACCCTGTCCCCACAGGTTGCAAAACTGCTTTTCAAAGACTAGGCGACAATCCCTGGCCTCAGTGTCTCTGTTCAACCAAATACCAAAAAATGGCCCCTTTAAAAACAATGAATGGCTACCTAAGCACAGGGCGCGATGTACAAAGGGTGTCATGATGTGGGTGGAAAACCAAACCCTTTCATGACAGTTTTGGGAAAAGTTGAAGGAAGGGGGGCAAAAAAACCCATTTTATTTCTTTTATTTTAAGGGCCAGTTTGGGTTTTTACAGGAATTTCCAAAAATCCAGGAATTTTTCCCAAAAAAACTTTTAATAAAAATTTCATAAAGTAAAGTAACAAGCTTCCCCTTAAATTTTGGGAAGCTAAAAACCAAAATTTAAGAAAAAAGTCCCCCCCCCAGCTTTCCCCGAGCAATTTTGCATTTGTTTAAACCCAAGTATTTTCCCTTTAGACAGCACGGGGCCAAAGGGTTTTTGTCATTTTACTTTAGCGGAAGTTTTCTTCCAGGCTGTAGATTTTAAAACCCGTGCGTCAAATTTTACTTGTAAGGAGGGGAAATTTTATTTTTTCCAGCTCTAAATATTTGTATACTTTTCAGGGAATTTGAACCCTGCATAAAGGCACGTTGGGACATGTCCTGTGAAATTATTTCAAGAAAATTGGTTTTGAACAAAATTTTTTTTTAAATTTTTTAATAGTCTTTTTTTTTTTTGCATAAAAAAAATCATACATTAAAAAGTTTTAAAAGGCCCTGAATTAAAAAAATTCCCAACCCCAAATTCAGCCGGAAACTTTTCCCGCATTTTTGGCCCAAATTTCCCGGGTTAAAATTTAAGGGGCAGGTTCGGGCGGGGGGGCCCCCCGGCCCCATAGACTTACATTATTACGGGCGTTTTGCGCCTTTTTTTTAAAGTGAAAGGGCACTTTTTTTTCCCCGCCCGGGGGATTCGCCGAGCCCGGGGAGGGGGACGGAATCCAACTTTCCTATGAGAATTGTGGGTTCCTTAAAAAAATGCAGGATTGGCGCCCCCTTTTTTGCGCGCCCGGGTTTCCCCCCCCATGCCCCCCTTTTTCAAACCCCCTTGCGGCGCAAACCTCTCGCAGTTTCCCGGGTTGGAAAAAAGCCGGGGAACACGGCCCCCCTTACCTGTTCCCGAACACAAGTCATTAAAAGCCTATGGTTTTAGAATTAAAACCCTTTTCCCGAAATTTTTTTTGTTTGGATGAAAAAATCCCAAAAACCCCCCTCCCCTTTTGGGTTTTTTTTAAACCATAAAAATTGCCCCAACCCCTGACAACCATGATTCCCCTTTAAAGGGCCGGCCTATTTACCCGCAACTCTTTCCCCCCTATAAAAGTAATATCCCTTTGATTTTCAATAGCCCCAAAAAAAAAATTTTTTTTTTAAGTTTTTTTTTTTTTTTTTTAAAAAAAAAGTTTAGTGTGGGTTTTTAAAAATTTAAGGTCCCCAGGGCAATGCTGATCTGTGGCACAATTTTATTTTACTTGAAAACCCCAACCCCAAATTTTCCCAACATTTTACTTGGTTTAAAAGGGTCTATATTTTAAAGTTCCCTCCGGAAAGGCGGTTAAAATTTTTCCTTTCCTACAGGGGCGGGTTTTACTTTTTCGCAACCCGATTTAAAAGCCCTTTTCCCCCGGGATAGCGATTCCCTTTTGGGCCCCCAGGAAAAGGAACCCCTTTTCCCCTTTTTTTTGGGACAAAGGGAAAAAAAGTACCCTGAACCCCAAAAAAAAAAGTCAATTTTTTAGTTCCAGAGCCTTTCTGAAAAATTGTTTTGGGAAGGACTTCTTTTATCTTTGATCAAATTTTTCCCTTTATCTTTTAATTTTTCATTATGTTGGGGCTTTTTAGGGATTTTTAGAAGCAGTTTCCATTTTTTCTGTAGGGGCTTTGGCATAATTTTTCCAAATTTTTTCTCCAAAAACCAATCAAAATTGTATGTTAAGAGACCAACAGAAGGCCGCATAAATGGCCAAGGCTTGCCCAATGTTAGCTAAAGCAACATGGCACTGTCCTAGATAAACACAATGCAACAAATGCAAAAAACATTAGTTCGTTATATCAGTATGACCAACTTTTTTTTTTGTATGGTACTTTGGGGGTTGGTGACTGCCCCCATCTCGGCTGCTAATTATGGGCCAAATGCAACCTAATTCCTATCTTCCCTGATTTGATTTTGTGTATAGATGGGCTCATACAAATGAAAAAGTGTGTGCTAAAAACCTAAAAGTTCTGTGTCAGAGATTCCATTTCGGGCCTCTGTCACAGATTCCGTAAAAAATTTAAGGAAAAAAAGTGGAACACAATGATGGAAACCGTACGGACTTAATTGTAATCGCTGAGTCTGTTGGGCACTCTTGGTGTCCGTCATGAAATGAATCCATTTTCCCCTCTGCAATGGGCACCAAACAGGAACTCTGATGCACATGTAAACCTGGCTTTATTTGGTACAATAAATATAGCACCAATGCAGTTCAAAATCCATATCTTCAAAGTTTACACGTAGCTCAGTGCTTGCAGAGTGGCTGTTTAAATTGTTGTGTTACTAAGCAAATTATGTAAACTAAATGAAAACACATGACTTCCTTAGAATGACCAGCTATGGGTGATGAAGATTTATGGTTCCTCAGTGGTGGATACAAGACTAAGCACAAATCTCCTAGAAACTCAAATATTATCCATTCTTCATCCTTAACTCCAGAAGAAGGTATAGACTTTCCTCGTTGGTTTTCAGGTTTAGGGGCCCCAGATAGTCAGAAAACTGCAGTGGTATTGAAGAAGCGGTGTTGTAGTCAGAAACAGAGCCAAAGTTTGTCACCAGGAGATCAGTCAGGACACAAGTCAAAGGGCGAGATGGTAGCTAGTCATGAACAGACCCAAAGGTCGAGTAGAACAACAGGTACCAAATGAACAATCACAATAACAAGGCAGAAGCGATATCCAGGAAAAAGGCCAAGGTTCACGATCAACAGTGAAGTTTAGTTGCTTTTGGAACAATACCACAATCTACAGGCAAACATCCACGGCAGCATAAGAAGTTGCGGCCCCAATCCAACAGGGCTGCAGCAAAAAAATGGACACATCAGAGGAGCTGGGAGCAGCTAGAGGAGATATATATTGATCAGCAGCTGCTTTTTCCCGGGCTGAGTGGTGTGTCAGGGCCATCTTTTCCATTGAGCACACTAGGCAGTTGCCTGCTGGCCACTCAAGTATAGGGGCCCGATTTGGGGTATGCTTGTCCCAGGAATAAAAAGAAACATAACCAGGAACCCCGTGGTTGGCTTTTTCTTTTTTACTGTTTGTTTTGTTTTTAGGACGTGCAAACAAATAAAAACCATGGTGGGGAAGGGAACCAAAGGCTCCCTGCCCTGCCCAAACTCTTGTAGGCTTCAGGTGCCCGGGGTCCCGACATATGTGGCGTGATAAAATGGGTGGCTTGGGGGTGGCTAAAAGGCATAGCCCAGTAGGATGTCATATATTTGGACAGGCCCACTGCAGTGTTCAGCCCAGGGGCCCATAATGCTTAAGACTGTTCTTTGGTGGGGAGTAAAAATTTTATCAGTTACCACCCCTCATGAGGTAGTAGGGGTGATTTCAATTTTGGGAGCATCAGTAGCAAAAGGACAAGAAGATAGTTTATGGCAACTAGGTGAGGGTTTGTCCCCACAGCACAGGTTTTCACCCGTTTTTTTCAGGAGGTTTTTCGGTTTTAAAAAACGTCTCTAAAACCGGGTGTCAACTTTTAAAATGGACCTCTATGGAAAATCCCTGCAGCGGTCCCACTGCAGGATTTTCCACCGGACGTTTTTCAGACCGCTGGTGGTCCGAAAAATCATAGAACATCTTCAGGGAGAATATGAACATTTTTCTCTCCACAAACACGGAGGAAAAGCTGTCCCCTGTAGCCGTCTGTAAAATAGTGCAAAATACCAGTCAGGATTCCCGACCGATATTTGCACTGTGCCGTGTGAACGGCCCCTAACTCGACAGGAAAATTTAATGTTCAGCTGCTTAACCACACCCTGATTTCAGCTGCTGAGACCACATGTCACATATAACAGCAGTTTAAGTGACCAGGAAGCTGGGGCTAAAAAACAAACAAGGTTACTAGCTACAAAAAATATGTTAATGCATTGTCAAGATTCTGGATTATCATGAGCTATTTTTTACCATTTGTAATTTGACTCATGGGCCCGCGATTTAAATAACACTCAAACTGATTCTCATGGGGAGGAGTGATGCTTTTCTAGCCAGAATTACTGGTCTTAATTGGGGATTAGATAGAGTAAAACTCTCGGGTTTACTATCATGATAAACATGTTTAAGCTGCCCCCACTTTCAACGTGGGCTCAAATCGGGCAGTCCTTCCCATCTTTACCTCCAACGAGCCAAACAGGCCTCTCAATGGTCACCGACCTCCATTTTCAGAGAAAAAAATAAAAAACACCCAAACCCCAAAGCTCAAAGTTTTTTTTATGTATGATAGAAGCATAAATGTTCTTTAGGGATTTCGACGTGTGTATCCCTTTTTGCAGAAATTGCCGCGGCGGCGGGCTGTGTGTGACATGTATAAATTTTATTGTGCCGCAGCCCTGCCAGTGGCACCCCTTTTGCATACTTTTTTTTTAGAAAAGTTTTTGTGTGAAAACATACTTATACTTGGTGTACATTGATTTTAACCCTTTTGGAAAGGGGAAGGGGTGCTCCATTTTGGGTTTCTGTCCCCCCCCCACTCTCACAGGCTTAAAAGAAGGGGCACTTTGCAGGTTGGTGTTTTTTTTATTTTTTCCTCTGAATAATGGGGGCGGTACCCAGTGAGGGCCTTTGGCTCGATTGAAGGAAAGATAGGATAGGGGCCCGATTTGGAACCCCGTAAATCGGGGGGAGCTTAAACATTTTTTGATCATGATATGTAACCGAGATCCAAAGTTTTTTCAAGTATGATAGTACATAAATGCTTTTTTAGGGGGTTTCGACGAGTGTATTGCCCTTTTTTCAGAAATGTGCCGTGGCGGGGGGTCGTGGTTTACTTATAATTACATGTGTCCCCACCCTCCAGGGCACCCAGGGTTTTCATACGTTTTTTCAGAAATGTTTTTTGTGTGCAGAAACATATTATCTGGTGTACATTGATTTTTAACCTAATGGAAAGGGAAGGGGGGCTTCCATTTTGGTTTCTTTCCCCGCCCACTTCACAGGGGTATAAGAAAGGGGAGCTTTTCAGGTTGGGGGTTTTTTATTTTTTCTCTTGAATAATGGGGGCGGGGACCCCTGAGGCCCGATTGGGTCGATTTGGGGGTAAAAATAGGGTAGGACTGCCCCCATTTGAGACCACGTTGAAAATCGTGGCAGCTTAAACATGTTCTGATCTATAAGTGAACGGAAATCTCAAATTTTTTTCATGTATATAGATAGCATAAATGCTTTTTTAGGGATTTCGACGTAGTGTTTTGCCCTTTTTTCAGAAATGTGCCGGCCGGCCTGTGTGTTCATGTATAATTACATTTGCCGCAGCCCTGCCATGGCACCCCGGTTTGCATATTTTTTTTTAGAAAAATTTTTTTGTGCAGAAAAATACGTTATACTTGGGGTACTTGATTTTAACCATATGGAAAGGAAGGGGGGCTTCCCTTTTGGGGGTTTTTGTCCCCGCCCCCTCTCCAGCGCTAAGAAGGGCACTTTGCAGGTTTGGGGGTTTTTTTTTTTCTCTCTGAATAAGGAGGTCGGGGACCCATGAGAGGCCGATTGGGTCGATTGAGAGGTAAAGATAGGAAGGATGCCCAATTTGAACCCCGTTGAAAGTCTGGCAGCTTAAACATGTTCTGATCAGAAATTTTGAACCAAGTCTCAAATTTTTTTATGTATGATGATAGCATAAATGCTTCTTTAGGGATTTCGACTTAGTGTATTGCCCTTTTTGCAGAAATGCCGCTGGCGGGTCTGTTGTGCATGTTAATTACATGTGTGCCGCACCCTTCCATGGCACCCCCGGTTTGCATACTTTTTTTTTAGAAATTTTTTTTGTGTGCAGAAACAACGTTATACTTGGGGGTACATTGTTTTAAACCATATGGAAAAGGGAAAGGGGGGCTTCCATTTTTTGGGTTTCTGTCCCCCCCCACTCCACAGGCTGTCATAAAAGGGCAGCTTTGGGAGGGTTGGGGGTTTTTTTTTTTCTTCTGAATTAAAAGGAGGTCGGTGACCCCCGGAAGGCCCATTGGCTCATTTAAGGTAAAGAAGGTAGGGCTGCCCCATTTGAACCACGTTTAAATCGGGGGGCACTTTTAAAATGTTTTGATCATGAAAAGTGAACCAGAGTCTCAAAGTTTTTTCAGTATGATAAACATAAAAACTTTTTAGGATTTCGACGTAGTGTATTTCCCTTTTTGCAGAAATGGCCGTGGCGGCGGGCTGTGTGTGTACATGAAAAATTACTGTGTGCCGCAGCCCGCCGTGGCACCCGGTTTCATAAAAGTTTTTTCAAAATGTTTTTGTGTGCAGAAACATACGTTTTACTTGGTGTACATTGATTTTTAAACCCATATGGAAAGGAAGGGGGGCTTCCATTTTGGGGTTTTTGTCCCCGCCCACTCTCACAGGCTGTCATAAGAAGGGCGCTTTGCAGGTTTGGGGGTTTTTATTTTTTTTTCTCTGAATAAAGGGGGTCGGTGACCCCGTCAAGGGCCCGATTGGCTCATTGAGAGGGAAAAAAAAGGGTAGGACGCCCGATTTGAGGGCCACGTTGAAAGTCGTGGGGAGCTTTAAAAATGTTCTGATCATGATATTGAACCGAGAGTCTAAAGTTTTTTTATGTAGATAGATACAAAATGCTTCTTTAGGGATTTCACTAGTTTATTGCCCTTTTTGCAGAAATGTGCCCTGGGGGCGGTCTGTGGTTTTTACATGATAATTTTTATGTGTGCCGCAGCCCTCCCGTGGGGACCCAGGTTTGCATACGTTTTTTCGAAAAGTTTTTGTGGCAGAAAAATACTTATACTTGGTGTACATTGATTTTTAACCAATGGAAAGGAAGGGTGCTTTCCCTTTTTGGGTTTTTGTCCCCGGCCCACTCTCAAAAGGCTGTCATAAAAGGGCAGCTTTTCAGGGTGGGTTTTTTTTTTTTATTTTTCTCTCTGAATAAGAGGTCGGGGACCCCGTGAGAGGGGCCCATTGGCTCGATTTAAGGTTAAAGATAGGTAGGACGCCGATTTAGACCCGTTGAATCGTGGGGAGCTTAAAAATTTTGATCATGAATGTGAACCGGAGTCTCAAATTTTTTCATGTATATAATAGATAAATGCTTCTTAGGGGTTTCGACGTGTGTATTGCCCTTTTTGCAGAAAGTGCCGTGGCGGCGGTCGTGTGTGTACATTTTAAAATACATGTGTCCCAGCCCTGCCAGTGGCACCCAGGTTTTCTCGTTTTTTTTTAGAAAGTTTTTTTTGTGCAAAACAACGTTATACTTGGTGTACATTGTTTAACCTAAGGAAAGGGGGGGGGCTTCCATTTTTTGGGTTTTTTTCCCCCCCACTCCACAGGCTGTCATAAGAAGGGCCTTTGCAGGGTTGGTTTTTTTTTTTTTTCCTCTGAAAAATGGAGGTCGGTGACCCGTGAGAGGCCTGATTGGCTCGATTGAGAGGAAAGATAGGGTAGGACTGCCCATTTGAGACCAGTTAAAGTCGTGGGCAGCTTAAACTGTTCTGATCATGAATGTGAACCCAGAGTCTCAAAGTTTTTTCATTATGAAGATGCAAAATGCTTCTTTAGGGATTTCGCTAGTGTATTTCCCCTTTTTTCAAAATGTCCGCTGGGGCGGGCGTGTGTGTACATTATAATTTTCGTGTGCCGCAGCCCTGCCCTGGCACCCAGGTTTGCATACGTTTTTCGAAATGTTTTTGTGTGCAAAACAACGTTTATATTTGGGGTACATTGATTTTAACCTATATGGAAAAGGAAGGGGGGGCTTCCATTTTGGGTTTTTGTCCCCGCCCCCTCTCACAGGCTTCAAAGAAGGGCGTTTGCAGGTTGGGGTTTTTTTTATTTTTTTTTCTCTGAATTTAAAGGAGGTCGGGGCCCAGTGAAGGCCTGTTTGGGTCGATTGAGAGGTAAAGATAAGATAGGACTGCCATTTTTAGACCCGTTGAAGTCGGGGCACTTAAACATGTTTTGATATATAGTGAAACCCAGAGTCCAAAATTTTTTCATGTATGATAGAAGATAAAAGCTTCTTAGGATTTCGCGTATTGTATTGTTTTTGCAGAATGTGCCGCTGGCGCGGTCGTGTGTGTACATGTATAATTACATGTGTGCGCAGCCCTGCCAGTGGCACCCAGTTTGCATACGTTTTTTCAGAAATGTTTTTTTGTGCAGAAACATACTTTACTTGGGGAAAATGATTTTAACCTATATGGAAAAAAAGGGGTGCTTTCCCTTTTGGGGGTTTCTGTCCCCGCCCCCCCTCCAGGGTGTCTAAGAAGGGCAGTTTGCGGTTGGGTGTTTTTTATTTTTTCTCTTGAATAATGGAGGTCGTGACCGTGAGGCCTGATTGGGTTTGTTGAGAGGTAAAGAAGGGGTAGGACTGCCCGTTTTGAGACCACTTGAAAGTCGTGGGGAGCTTTTAAAAATGTTCGATCAGATATTGAAACCAGAGTCTCAAAGTTTTTTCTGATGAAAAGATACATAAAGCTTTTTAGGATTTCGAGTAGGTAATTGCCCTTTTTGTGATAGAGTAAGGGCCCCTTTTCACGGCAGAGGACAAATACCTCGGTTTTTGGGGTTTCTGTCCCCCCGGTGCGGGGATGGACAGCTTTTCTTTGCGTTAAAGAGATAAGCCCCCCCCTTCACATTGTCATGCACAATTCCGTCCAAAAACCGGGTGGAGAAGTGCAAGCAAAGTTTTTTGTGCGGGAAAAACCCCTGCATGGGACTGCTGCAAGGTTTCCCTAGAAGCCCTTGTGCCCGTTTTCGGCCCTTTTTTCAGACGGGGCTGCAAAACCGCAAACCCTGAAAAAAAACCCCTCAAACCCCTGCCGGGGACATGACCTAAGAGTATTTCCACTCACTTGTATTGCTGGCGTTTTTCCATTACTGGGGGAAAAGGGACAATGGTCTAACTTTTTAAAAACACACTTTTATTTTTTAAAATATAACTGCAAGAAAAAGAAAACTACTTCCCTTTTTGGGTTAAAACCAAAAAAATACCATCAAAAAGGAAAATTTATTAGACCCAAAATTAAAAAAAGGGAAAATGCCTTAAAAATTATTTAAAAACTGGAAAAAAAAATTAGAGACAAAAAGCAGCATTTTTCAAAAAATGGAAAAATCGGGGACCAAAACAAACATTTTAGTGCAGGATTAGTAAAAATTAATTTATAATCCCTTCATATTAAATCTTGGTAAACTACAAGAACACTTTTTGGGAAATTTTAAAATCTTGGGGACTTTAGAGAAACACTAAAAAAAACTTTTTAAAGGGTTTTTTTCCAGTCTGGTCAAACTTCAACTCCCACCTTGTTAAGGCCCGGTGCAGTTCTACACAAAAAAAAGTCCACATAGAGACGTTTCCTGCTGTGATAAATATCCACATTACTCCTGGGTTTCCCAATTTGTATTTCCCTGGATCCGGGTTGGGGGAGTCCCCCAACTTTACAAATATGATAAATGTAGGGGTTTCCCCCTGACAGTAAAAAACTTTTTTTTTATTTGAGAAATCGTTTTAAATATGAGCACATGGCAAACGGGGAGCTGGGGGGGTCTCTTCCCCCTTTGCTTTTTTTGAATCATACTGATTCAAAACTGTCAGGGTTTATTCCCAAACGCGTTAATTGCTGAGTAGACACCGCGCTAAATGTTTTTCCCCAATTTTTTAAACGATTTTTCTAATAAGATAAAAGTTTTTTTTCTTACAGGGGGGAATTTTGCTACTTTTTTCATATGGGGCCCGTTCTTCAAGCAGTGACTGACATTTCAGCCCCTGCTAATTTCCCAGCTAAATGTTTTTTGGAGAGCAACATTAATTTTTTTAAAGTATGGAGGGGTTTTAACAAAGACACAAAACTACAGAGCCCTTTAAAAGGGGTTTTAAAAAGGGTTTTAAAACGTTTCAAAAAATCATGTCCCCAGATTATGGGGACAGTTTTAAAAAAAGCACTTTTGTAATTTTGGGTTTTTATTACCTCAGTCACTTGGGTTTTGAAAATATGAGCTTTTTAAAAGAAACTGTTCTATTTCTGTTGGGTGCTTAGCGGGGAAAAAAAAACCCCCCCCTGGCTGGGGTCCCTGCCCCCTAGACATGCCCCCCGCGTGTGAAATTGGGGGGGCTGACATTTCTTTCCCCCCTATTGGGATAAACCCCCTTTGAAGGAAAAAAACCCCCCAGGCCACGCCCCCTGCCTGTGGGTTGGCTGCCCCGCACACTCTGTGTTTACTTTCCCCCCTTAGCTTTTTAAAAAACAATTGTTTTTAACCCCAAAGGGCTGCTGGCTCTATAATTTCATCTCCCGCTCTAGGGTCAATGGTTTGGGGGGAATTATGCCTGTTTTTTTTAAAAGGGCTTTTACCAAGAGGGTTTTATTCCCTCCTCACAGGCCCCAAAAACCTTTTAAACTTCTCTTTTGAAAAGAGGGGGGTTTTTTGTTTTTTCAATCTTTTGCAAGTCCCCCCCTCCTTATGACGTCATCCGGGCTGTGTGGATAAAAATAAGGATTCAACACCGGGATTTTTACAAAACTGTCCCCGTTTTAGATAGTGCTTTGCTGAAACCACCCGCAAGAAAAGAGGTTTTGGGGTTTTAAACCCCCTAGTTTGTTTTTTTAAAAAAAAAATTTTTTAGAAATTGTACACATAGGGAAAAAATATTTAAAATATAAGTGTAGACACTATAATTTTATTTTTATACCACAAAGCTTCCCCCATTTAGTGTCCCATCCTCACGGGCACACCCAACCCCTTCCAACATAAGTGAAACAAAGCATATAATCTTGGGGGTGAGGAAAATTATTTTTGGGGGGGCTTGTATGTTGGGAATATTTTTAAATTTAGAGATTGAATATATATTTAAAGGTTTCCCCTATATAGGGGTAGAATTTAGGGGGGGGGGATACTCTGTGAGGGGGCCCCGAACTCCCCAAACCCCCTTTATTGTAAGAGCAAAGCTCTAAACCCCTGCACTAAAGTCCCCCCAAATTAGGGTTTTAGGGTTTACAGGGTCTTCCCCTCAAAGCTTAATTTCTTTTCCTCCCATTGTTTTCACTCCCCCATGTCCTGCCGCAAGCAAGATCTTTTTTCTTGAAGCTGACAAATTTTTCCCTTTTAGTAGTAAAGATCTCTTTCCTTTTTGGGGCCCGTACAATTTGGGTGAACACCACTAGAAAAAAAGAAAAAAAAAAGCCCGTGGCTTTCAGTTTTAAATTTTGTGTTAAACTAAGAGATAAAAAGGTGCTTGCGGGTTGTGGAGCCTAACGGCTGGGGCCCACATTTAACATGCAGGAGGCTAGGCTGTTAAAATCCATAAAAACCTTCGCACCCCCGCTTATACAAAAGGGGGTTTATGTCAAAGTTCTTGTGAGGGGAGACACGCCTCCTGGGGGGGGAAGACAAGCCCTGCGACGGAAGAAACACGCCCCTGGATTTCAAACTCCCAAAATTTAAGAAAATTTCCCGAAGAGGGCCCCAACAATTTTAAACATAAAACTCCCTTTTTAACCTTTTTTCGTAAGAAAGGGAAACAAAACTCCTCTGTACTGCTGATAAGATACAGCGGGGGAACTTTTTTCTATGGGGGGCCAAAGAGGGAGTAACCTAGAAATCTTCTGTAAACGAAACAGGAATAAGAACTGCTCTATTTTGAAAAGGGGAAAAAACCCGGGAAAAGCAAAGTTTTTTTTTAATTGGCTTTTTTTACCTTTTCCTTAAAAGTTTGAGTTTAAAAAAATGGAATTTCCCTTTAAGTGAAAATGAAAGAAAAAGACGGGAAAATATTTTTACTACATTTTATTTTGCCCAAATTCCCCAAACTTTTCAAAATTTGGCACTTTGGGGCTTTTGTTTGGGATAAAAAGGCTTGGTTTTGTTGATTTTTTTTTTCTTTTTAAATTTTTTGCAAAAAATTTTTTGGATAAATTTTTAAAAACCTTTAAAAAGGGTATGTTTCCCCCTTTGCAACCATTTTTCTAATTGTTTCTGGTTTCATAAAAAAATTTAAAAAAAAGGGGGGAAAAAAAACTTTTCAGCTTTGTCTTAAAGGGGTTTTTGTGAGAAAAAACCCCAAAAAAAAAATGGAGGAATTTCTAAGGGTAAGCCATTTAAAAGTATGTCACAATCCAGTCTCTGAACGAAATTTTTCAAAAAATTGCTATAAACACCCTAATTTCGCCCATTTGGATTCCTTTTTTTCTCATTGGGTAGTGGGCGGAAGCTAATTTTCTAGGGGACACTGTTTTGAAAACTACATTTTTTCCCACAACAGCTTATCCCTTTCCCCGCTGAGTAAATTTTTCTAAATATATATCCACCCATATTTTTATTTAGTTGTGTGTACAGCCCCTCAGGGCCCCTTTTTTTTGTCGGAAACTGCCCTTTTTGTTCCCAAAAGTCCCCGGGTTTGTTTTTGTTCCATTATATCAATCAGCTTAAAAACCCGGAACTCACAAGCCTTTTCCTACTTCCCGTAGGACAGGTTTTTGCAAGGAAAAAGGAGCCCGGCCAAACCATTTTTTTTTTTCTATAATAATTTTCCCCTTGAAGGGAAAGAAAATATTTTTAATTAAATTTAATTTTTGGAAAATTTTTTTATTATGACATTTTAGTTTATGTTTTTAGTTTTCTTTTTTTCCCGGAGGGAAACCCCTTTAATTTTAAAAATATTTCTCTTAGTTCCAATTTTAAACAATCAGCTTAAACCCGGGAAATCACAGAGGCCGTCCCTCCCTTTCCCGTAAAGGACAAAGGGTTTTTTCACAGGAAGGAGCCCGGCAAACCATTTCGTTTTTCTATAATGATTATCCCCCTTACAGAACAACAGACTTTTCCCAATTAAAGTTTTTTAGGATTTTTTTTTATTATGACATGTAGTTTATGTATTTTTGGGTTTTGTTGTTTAGTTTCATTTATCAAACCCGCTTTAAAACCAAAAAACTCACAGAGCCTGCCCTACTTTCTGGAAAGGCAGGTTTTTGCACAGGGAAAGGGGCCGGCAGGCCCCTTTTTTTTTTTAATGATTTTTCCCCTTGACAGAATGAAAAACTTTTCTTAAATTTCAGTTATTTTTGGAATTTTTTCATTATGACATTTAGTTTATGTATTTAGTTTTTTTTTCTTTTCCCGGAAAAACCCCTTTTTAAATTTAAAAATATTCTATTGTTTTTGGGGTCCCCCCGCCCCTTTTGCAGAAAAAGATGAAAAAATAGTCGATTTTTTTTTCCCTAAAATTTTTGGGGAATAAAAAGGCGGAAACCCAACAGAACCCCCCTTGGGGAGTCGGTGGGGATCCCCCTGTCTTCTAACGGATCTGGTGCTGCTTCAGCAACAGAGGCTTTAAGCGGAATTTTAGACGCCCGAGTGAACTTGGGGGGCCCTTTTAAAAAAATAGAAAAAATTTGGGTTTTTAAAGTGGACCATCCTTTTAATATTTTTTTAAATTTGAAATCCTGTGCCTTAAAGGGACATGTTTTGTTTTTAAGAAAAAAAAAACATAAACCAATTTAAAGGAGAGCACCCTTTTAAAAAAATTTATTGTATTATAAATTTGGGTTGCATTCCTTTTTTTGTTATTTTATGTGTCCTTTTAATTAACTGTTTAAAATCATATTCTAAAACTTTGCAAAGTTTCCCCACCTCCATGGGGAAATTAAAAAGGAGTTCATCTAAGGACTGGCAGAAAGAGTCAGTACAATATTACTGCCCCGACGTAAGCCTTATATAAAAACATCGGATATTTTTACTGTTTCTCCCTGTCTTTAAAGTAGCCCCCAGGGGTTTACAGGGGTCAAATTTACCCATAATTAAAGGGAAAAATATTTTTAAAAAACCCCAATAACTCAACCTCTGATTATCTTCCTAGTTATTATCACTGAGTAATGAAGAAAAAGCAAGATTCAGCTTGCCAGCATTAATAATAGATTCTTATCATGCTGTCTGCACAGGGAGACAATTAAATGAGATATTTTAATATCTTAAAGTGATCTCCCCCCCTTTTTTCGTTAGCAGGAACAACATTTGCTTTAAAAACATTTTTAATGAATATTTGCTGAGAAACAATGGGAGGAGACTTTTAAAAGGGGGATTGGCCCAATGTAGATAGAATACTCATTAAAGCGAACCCCCCACAGTGAAATGTCTTTTTCCAGCAGCGTTATAGAGTGGAGGAGCGAAGCAGATTGATATATAGTCTCGGGGTGGGAAATGCAGCAGGGCCTGTAATCTGTTTGTTACGGTCTTGAGGTGGATCCTCTGGACCACCGCAGGCGATGGCGTAAGCCCACACCAGGGAGTGGAGTCTAAGGGGGTCCCGGTATTCACCAAGCCCCCGCAAAGGGGGGATGGACTTGCGCGGCGGGAGCCCCCAGGTCACTACCACTGGCGGGGCTTGCCTGCGGTGGGGCCAAGGGGGTACGGGGTACAGGAAGGGGCAGGCAGGTTAGTGGGGGGACAGGCAAAAAGGGTCGGGCGGGGCTGGGGTGGGGGCAAAGGGGGGGGGGGTGGGGTTTTCGGTAAACGTAACAAAAGGGTCGGTACCGGTAGGGGGAACAAGGCTTTTGGAACGCTTTCACAATGGCATGAGCACTAAGATCCGGCAAAGGCCCCCCTGGGAAAAGGTGGGCAAAATAGGGCAGGGGCCGGGCAATGGCCAATTACCGGGCACTTCCCCTTTTAAATCTCAGATGCGGCGGCGCCCCCTAAGGGGCGGCCCGGGGGGCACGCCCAAGACCCAGACGGCGGGGCGGAGCGAGGCCGGGTAATTACTGGGGACCCGGGCAGCGGGATGACGGGCCCCGGCACAGGTGCGGGGCGGGGCGCCGCCCCGGAGTCGGGGACGGATGCGCCTGCGACCCGGGCGGGGTCGCAGGGGATCCGTTGACAGTCCCCCCCCCCCCTTTGGGGCCCCCTTCCTTTAGAGTGGAGAAAAATTTTTGAATTCTGCGGTCGGGGTGTTCTCCTCCCTCCCACGATCTTTCCTCGGGCCCCAACCCCTTCAGTAACTAGAAAATAACGTTTCCTCTGTCCTCCCATACCCAGGATTTCTTTAAAACAAAGACATTGCGGCATAGCCAAGACGGAGGATGGCTGCCCTTTTGAGAGAAAGATTTAAGGGAAAAGGTTTTAGGCGAGACATAAAGGAGTTCGGGATAGC
>JAODAL010068264.1:0-16891 GCA_025379985.1 Phyllomedusa bahiana
GGGGAACAAAGGGGGGACAAAAATCGTGCGGGCAGCACGGATCTCTGCGGTCTAGCCGAACCCTCACCATATTAACTCAGCTAGACCTCAGATATCCTCCCGCTGCCGAGAATGATGTAATATGAGCATCGGCCGCGAGAGCGCGCACGACTCGCGGCGCGGTGACGTCACCAAGTGCCGTCTAGAGGGCGGGTTTTTTGAATTTACAGAAGTAATGAATGCCCATATCTCGGGACCCAGGGGGCCAGCTGCTGCGTGGGAGGTAAGAAACGGCCGTCTTGGCAAACCCCTTTAATTCAATAAAATCATGTTTATTTCTTTATTTTCGTTAGCCAATGATCAATAGTATAGGTGTAACGAAAATAAAGAAATAAAAATGATTTTATTGAATTAATTTTTTTTTTTTCTTTACCCCCATATTATTGATCATTTTATATACACATCGGGACAACTTCTGTACTCTTATCATTTGATTTCTGCCATGTACAGTTTTATTCCAGATTGCATTAGAAGACCCATAAGAGCGTCGCCTGCTCTCCCATTGGTCCAAATAACGGCGCCTCTTTTAACTTAGCCAATCACAAACAGAGCTGGCTCTGAATATCTTTTCCCCATAGAACTCTATGAGAAAGTAGCTCGCGCTCTGATTGGCTAAGCTGGATGAGCCCCCGCCGCTTCAACCAATCAGCTCTTTTCTGCCTTTTTACTGTATTTTGAACTGTCCCGCCTTTGAATATGATTGGTCAAGATTTCTCTATAGGTTAGAATGGGTCCCTGTCGCTCCTATTGTGATTGGCTGGTTTATGCCGACCAATCAGAAGAGCTTAAACTATTTGAATTACTGTATTTCCCTGCAATTCTCTATATTGCAATTCCTTATGTAGCGCCAGTCTCAGCGACAAACGCGTTGTTAGGGATTTAACTGATTTATTTGTAGAGAAGGTTTCAGCTCTTTATCTGATAATGTTTTACACTTAATAAAAAAGATTTTTTGATTCATACTCCATGCCGCACGGCGCTGAGAGCTGAGATTGCATTGCGCCGATCTCTCCATAGACTACAATGGGACAAGTAGCTCGCGCTCTGATTGACTGGGATAGCCAAGCCCCCGCTAGCTCAGCCAATCAGCTCTTTTCTGTATTTTTACTGTATTTTGAACTGTCCCGCCTTTGATTTTGATTGGTCTAAATTTCTCCATAGGTTATAATGGGTCCCTGTCGCTCCTATTCTGATTGGCCGAGATAGCCAAGCCCCCACTAGCTCAACCAATCAGCTCTTTGCTGCATTTTTACTATATTTTGAACTGTCCCGCCTTTGATTTTGATTGGTCAATAGTTCTCCATAGGTTTTAATGGTTCCCTGTCGCTCCTATTCTGATTGGCCGGTTTATGCCGACCAATGAGAAGCGCTTTCAGAATTTGAATTACTATATTGCCCGGCAATTTCCAATATCCTAATTCCTGATATTGCGCCGTTCTTGACTTTTGGAAAGTGATTTTTTTTATTTATTTTTTATTTTTAATGTTTGAGCTCTTTTTCTGAGATTGGTTTACGCCTTTATAAAGGCAATTTTTTCAGAATCATACTCCATGCCGCACGGAGCGGAGCGCCGAGATTTGTGTAGCGATCTTCTACGCTTCCTCGCATGTTCCATTCTCGCTTCACTTCGCCTCCGCCGGAGCATTTAGACCAAAATCAACCAGGTCTGCCTGTCGGAGTTGCCGAGCGCTACATTGTGCCGCACTTTGCCGACTCGCCATCGTACATGCCTCAGAGTTTTCGAGCCGCCGCGTCCCGTCCCGGAACGCCTACAGCGCGCCCACACCGCGCCCATTGCACGCCCCTTCATGTGAGGCGCAGCCGAAAGTGGCGAACGCTGCGCCTAACACCGCATCCCTGCGTCCGACAGCGGATTCGGGCCGGTGAGGCGCAGGATACGCCAGAAAACAGGCGTAAAGCCCGATCATACATGTCGCCCTATGACTCTCACACTATGGAGGCCCAGATGACAAGACTATAACTCTCATACTATGGAGGCCCAGATGACAAGACTACGACTCTCATACTATGGAGGTCCAGATGACAAGACTATGACTCTCACACTATGGAGGCCCAGATGACAAGACTATGAACCTCATACAATGAAGGCCCAGATGACAAGACTATGACTCTCATACTATGGAGGTCCAGATGACAAGACTATGACTCCTATGCTATGGAGGTCCAGATGACAAGACTATGACTCTCATACTTTTAATGCATCATGCGAAGGCAAAGATGGTTAGAAAAGACATTATGCTCAGCAAGGTAGAAGATCAATGACAAAGAGGACGATCAGTAATGGGTGGAATCAACACAATAGAAAAGGTGTGGATACCAAACTCTCTGTAGTTACCTGTTGACCGAAAAATGCACACAGCTCAGAACAAGTATCCCCACAGTCACTTTGAGATGAAATTGATTTGACAGAACCTAATAAAAAAGTCCCTGAACATGTGTGATTTTTAGTGCTTAGACGCCAATCTTCATGCACATTATAATAGCATAGACTGCGCCTGAATCTCTGAACCTGTTCTCCTGCCGGTCATAGATTTAGCGCTTTCCAGCTACAAAGCGACACCTCTGGCTCAGGTAAACCCCTTGTAAAGTGCTCTACCTGTTCCAGCAGTAATGGCCTGGAATTGCTGCACTGAAGCTATAAATGTGCAGGTCCATACGCTTGGACTGCGCCGCCTCCAGCACATCCCCTGATAACAGGTGCATTACAAAGTGCCGCGGACGCTTTATAATCTTTCTAATTTTGGAGTGCGCCTGCTCATACATCGAGCGCATAGGGCTGCACCAGTTTTTGGGCTGAAAGGACACCAGACTACTGGTGCAGCCACCTACATACATGTTGCCCTTAAAGTTTTAGAATTTAATATCAAGGTTCAAAGTTTACAAAAATGTCAAAATAACAGAGACACCAAAAAAAAACAACAACAACAACGTGCACAACGGAACATAGAGAAACATAAAGTAAAGTTATTAAAACAGACCATTATCAATTGAGACCATAAATCCAGCTGGTGTTAAAACTCCATTCTGGAGTCTTCTTGCCAGAAATTATGACCATCAAGTTCCCAAGAATAGATTTTCCAACTCAGGCATACCAGATATAAGTATGACAGATTCATCATTGGGGCTGATATTACATTCTTTGCTTTCCTTAAACTGGAAATCCTCATGTTTGATATGGGAGGAGTGGCCGGGTTCCCTGGCCATAATCTTATGAGTAAGTTATGAAAAACATGGACCATGACCAAGATTTGTTTGATGCATAATTTTTCTTTAGTCTACCTGGTGACTGGTGCTTTACCTCATGTTGCTCATTTTCCAACATTGTCTCATTAGCATATCTGTATTCATTTCAATATTTTTGCCATAATGACCTGTTTGAACTGCGCATGCTAAATACCCCCCTTTCAAGGCTCTGTGATGTAAGATACAATAACCTAAAACAGATATGAGACATCACACCCAATATTTATATACAGAACAATTAAATAAACCAATTACAAATTTGTTCCCAGAGGCTTCTTTTCCTTACACCATATTACACCGATTCATATTCCGATGGCACCAGGATGTGCGCTTTATAGCTATCGCCGTTATTCATATTGTTTACAATCTAAACTCCATATTCCCCTCTCATTATGTTTTTGGAGTGTGGTAGGAAACCAGGGGAAACCCAAGGAGAACGTGCAAGCTCCAGGCAGAGGTTGCCTTGGTTAGGATTTGAACTCATCAACCCAGACCTGCAAGGCAACACTGGTGACCACCGAGCCACCATGAATCATGTCTCCTTGGAATCCTTGTGGTTTATGGTTCTGTTACAAATACATTTGGCTCTTACAGACAAGGCTTATTATTTTTTTTTAAATGTTTCCACCTTAGCAGTCAGCCCACACGATATGACTGCTCTCTGCTGGCCTCATATAACAATGTGGATATTGTGCCAGGCTGAGCCCAGGTATCAGATGTATGATCACAGGATGCTACTAATCAAATAAATGTGTTTGACTTTCAGTTGGGTGTAGAAAACAAGACTATTGTGATCTGAAGATAATCTGATGGAGATGTCCAGTCCCTTGACCTGGCTGAGGGTGTGCAGAAGAAGAAGCCCTGGACGTTCCTGAGCTGTGACTATGACCAGAGAATATAATCACCGTCTACTGAGTGCCTGCCCTATGGATGGACTGTGAGCCTCGGCTAATAGGCGCCAAGGACGATATTTCCAAATGTTACCAGAACGCTGCTTAGGTTATATTTTTAGGTGGTGGTGGTGGAGAGGGTTGATTTTATTTAATTAATTTTGTAGTTGAGAAATAAGAGAAGATGCAAAGTACTGCACAATGAGCCAAGAAACCAGGCTGGACAGGCCCTGACCACCATGATGGATAAATGTTATCACTGTATAGAATAACAAAGAGAACAATTGGTTTATAAATCTCTCGCTCCTGCAGAAAGAATAGAGAATCTTATAAATGAGAAGAACGAAGGTCAGTAGTCCTAGAACTAAGGTAAGTAGTCCCAGAATGAAGGTCAATAGTCCCAGAACGAAGGTCAGTAGTCCCAGAATGAAGGTCAATAGTCCCAGAATGAAGGTCAGAAGTTCCAGAACAAAGGTCAGTAGTCCCAGAATGAAGGTCAGTAGTTCCAGAATGAAGGTCGGTAGTCCCAGAACGAAGGTCAATAATCCCAGAACGAAGGTCAGTAGTCCCAGAACGAAGGTTAATAGTCCCAGAACGAAGGTTAATAGTCCAAGAACGAAGGTCAATAGTCCCAGAACGAAGGTCAGTAGTCCCAGAACGAAGGTCAATAGTCCCAGAATGAAGGTCAGTAGTCCCAGAACGAAGGTTAATAGTCCCAGAACGAAGGTCAGTAGTCCCAGAATGAAGGTCAGTAGTCCCAGAGCAAAGGTCAATAGTCCCAGAACGAAGGTCAGTAGTCCCAGAATGAAGGTCAGTAGTCCCAGAACAAAGGTTAATAGTCCCAGAACGAAGGCCAGTAGTCTCAGAACAAAGGTCAGTAGTCCCAGAACAAAGGTCAATAGTCCCAGAATGAAGGTCAGTAGTCCCAGAACGAAGGTAAATAGTCCCAGAATGAAGGTCAGTAGTTCCAGAACAAAGGTCAATAGTCCCAGAACGAAGGTCAGTAGTCCCAGAACGAAGGTCAATAGTCCCAGAACGAAGGTCAGTAGCCCCAGAATGAAGGTCAGTAGTCCCAGAACAAAGGTTAATAGTCCCAGAGTAGTCCCAGAATGAAGGTCAGTAGTCCCAGAACGAAGGTCAGTAGTACCAGAATGAAGGTCAGTAGTCCCAGAATGAAGGTCAGTAGTCCAAGACCTTGGTTATTTACGACCTGGTGGACATATCCCTATAAATGTTTTCTGATAATCTGTTATCCAACCTCATCAATCCCATCAATCGATAATTTGTATTTATTTTATCAGGCAGATTTTCTGCACAGGGGCACATAATAGTTTTATAATGTATAAATATATATTGTATATATCATCATTGACTGAAGCAGTCACCTGACCTAGTGCCAGCACCATCTTACCCACTATGGGCACTATATCACTGAAACAATCACCTGACCTTCAGTGACTGCAACATCTGGGTACATTATGGGTACTGATCGACTGAAATAATCTGACCTTGCACCTGACCTGGCCCATCCCCATTAACACAGCAATTCTCCCACCACCCCCATTACAATCAAACTGAAACAGCACCTGACTACTGACCTTCATAGTGTCCGAACAACCTGACTCAGGCCCCAAACTGATTGGTACTGATCAACTGAAACAGCCACCTGACCCTCAGTGCCAGCCCCAACTCAGCCACTATTGGTACTGATCAATTGAAACAAACATCTGACCCTTAGTGTAGGCACCATCTCACCAACTTTTAGCATTGATCGATAGGACAATAACCTGACCCTCAGTATCTGCACCATCTCACCCAAAATGGGTGTGAATAAGTGACCTCATTGCACCGCTGCCTCTTGTCAGCTGCATAGCCTAGTCACTCTGCATACGCTGTGCGGCCCATGAGCTGCCAGAGGAGCGTCCCTGCGCTGGGGGTGAGATGAGGTGATGCCACCAGTGACGGGCAGAAGAGGAAGCCGCGTGGCTGGGGAAGGAGGTAAAGTGACTATTATTATTATTTTTATTGGTGGTGTATATACCTGTCTCACAGATCAAAAGAAAAATTCCTAAAACAATAATCTTTAATAGATATGCATTAAAATAATTATCCTTTATATATAAAAATGGCCTCACACATATAGCCACTATACAAATATGCAACTGTATATGTATAAAGTACCCAGTGTATATCAGTACCTAAATACAAAAGCAAGTGGACAATGTCTAGCTAATGACAGCAAAAAAGACATTGTACCAAATACCTATTAGTAGGGAGAAGTGCCCCTATAAAAGGGAGGAAAATGTGGTCAAAAATGTGGTCAAAAACTCACGGTTCTGAAGACCTTGTCACAGTAGACTCCGTTGCCCCATTGGACCAGTATATACCATATAATAGAAAAAGCACTATCGCTATCACTATACTAGTCCTATCGAGATAGAGCACTCGCCCCAAAAAGGGCGACCCCACCTCTCGGCGACTCACCCTAACTAACTAAATTATACAGTAACATAAATAAAGAACACAGACATAAGTCCCGACGCGTTTCCCCAAGATATGGTTCATCAGGGGATAATAATTATACATCTGTGATGAGAGATAATGATGGTCCAAGTGATGGCATGATGAGGCCATGGCTTTTTCTATTATATGGTATATACTGGTCCAATGGGGCAACGGAGTCTACTGTGACAAGGTCTTCAGAACCGTGAGTTTTTGACCACATTTTTGACCACATTTTCCTCCCTCTTATAGGGGTACTTCTCCCTGCTAATAGGTATTTGGTACAATGTCTTTTTTGCTGTGATTAGCTAGACATTGTCCCCTTGCTTTTGTATTTAGGTACTGATATACACCGGGTACTTTATACATATACAGTTGCATATTTGTATAGTGGCTATATGTGTGAGGCCATTTTTATATATAAAGGATAATTATTTTAATGCATATCTATTAAAGATTATTGTTTTAGGAATTTTTCTTTTGATCTGTGAGACGGTTTTCTATATTCCTATTATTATATCTTTTTTCTGTGAGTCGGTGTATATACCTGCCTTACTGAGGTTACCTGCATACACCTACATAACTGAGGGGACCTATACACCTACCTAACTGAGGGGACCTATACACCTACCTAACTGAGGGGACCTATACACCTACATAACTGAGGGGACCTATACACTTACCTAATTGTGGGGACCTATAGAGCTTCTATCTGAGGTGGGGAGCTATAGAGCTACCTACCTGAGGGGACTTATATACTTATAAGTAAGAAGCTACTGGAAAAGGGAGGATTCTAAGATGCGTGAGTGGTAAATTCTGCAGAGATGAGTCATGGCCGGGAGAAGTCATCATGGCGGTCTGGACCAAAAGGGAAAAAACAAGGGGAAGACGAGCACTTCTTCCTGTGCTGGTACATGGTCCAGGCACAGTCGGGTGGCACTGGAGCTCTGTTGGTGTCCCTGCAAGAGACGTTAAGCACGCCAGAATGTCCCAAAGGTTGTCCCTGCCATCCATCTCTCAGGAGCAGGTGAGGGGAACACACCACTCACTTATTACAGTGTAGTCAGGTGAGGGGGGCAAATAGTTTGCAGCTTTATCGCTTTACTTTGGTCTGATTTGCCTCCTGTAGAACTTTCTGTCCAACTTTTTACATTTGCAGAAAGTTTTGCAGGATGTAGGGTTTACTCTGCTGAAGGGCGACCTACTTAATCCAGCGACCTACCTGCACTAATTGTGGCCAGAGGCAAGGTGTAATAGGGGATCACTTGAATGACAATACCCTGCAGCACACAAGTACTGTAGTATATTGTATACTGTAGCGATCACTTGTACAAATACTCAGGTGAGACAGGGAAAAAAAGATTTAAAACTACATTATTTTTATTTTTTTTTGTTATCGCCTTAAAGAAATGTCAGATTGTGTATTTGTGTCGTCTCCTAAATTTTGAGATTAAATTGGAATTAAAGGTGGAAAAGTCACGTGCGCCCTAAAATGGAAAATGATACAAATAAGAACCCGAACCCCATAACAACTGATCCCTGACGCAGCTGAGCAGACGGAAGAGGTTATTGGTCAACACTGGTGAAACACATTAAACCCTCTTTATAATTCTGGTATCGATGGAAATCTACTGACCACAAAATAAAGAGAACATGTCATTGATATCACAAAAATAAACCCCAAAAAACAGTTTATTCCCAATTCTTCCTATGTTTTTTTTTTTTTTTGGGGGGGAGACAGAAACTTTGAATGTATGGGGCCCTGAAATTGCTGATGGTGGCCCTGCCCACTGCCACAGCCGTGATGAGTCCAGCCCGCACACCATGTTGAAGAACGCCTGAGCCCTCTGTCCTGGGTGCTCAGAGGCATGTCTGCGTGGGCTGTTAGTGGAGCAGAACGCCACCAGCGCCTGCTCCGCTATTCTAAGTTTAAGACCCACATTGTTGGCACCATCTCACTCTCTGTGGGCACTGACTGAACTGACAACCACTTGACCCCCCCTTGTCGGCACCATATCCTCCACTGTGGACACTGATGGGCTGGACAACCACCTGACCCACATTATTGGCACCATCTCACCCTCTGTGGGCACTGGACCCCTGTTGTGTTGTGTTAATGTCAAGTCAACAATCCTTTAATTCCACTGTAAGAATCAACTCTCATTATTTGGTTTGTTTATACAATTTTATTAATGTTTGCATTCAGCTTCTGCCTCATTTATTGAAGATTACAAAGAAACTATAAAAACAAGTAAATCTCAACCAATTATAACCCAGTCGGTTTCTATATGATAAAAGTGTCCTTATAACAAGTCACATAAATTATGAAGAACCATTGTCCAGGCTGCCTGAAGATGCCACCAAACAGAGTGGAGCCTGGATCGTCATCTGGTCTGATCCTGAAGGCTTCTCTCATGCTTTAGGTAGGTCAGGTTATCAATATCACTATTAGTGATTGATCGTATAATGTGTATATGAGGAGCAGAGACAGAAGAACAAGCCAAGATGATGACTAAAACATCCTTACTGGTTGGAGCCCTGAGTCAGGGCTATAAAGTTAAAGATCTTTCGCAAGACTTCCTTCAGTTTGGGGTTGCCATTGATAAGAAGAGCAGATTGGACTGAGGGAAATGAAAAAAGCAAGATGACGCAAATCCAGTAGCCCCAGGTCTTCTCACCCATTAATATCATGGAAAAAATTATCACCGACATAAAAATGATTAGATAGAACATGAGGAGAGCGGTCATGGTCTGGACGGCAGCCCGATAATCTTGCACATTGGTGTTAATATTCCCAATGTTCTTCTTCATCTGACCATTATAGTGTTTGAGCAGTAAGGCACTGACCAGAGTGGTCACTATTATCAGGAAGGATGGCAGACAATTGAGAGCCAGGACAATATCCATGAATGTCACTTTCCTCATTGGTTCTTCGAGATTTTCTAGTTGGGTTTCGTTTGAGTTAATTTCAATAGAACTTGGGTTTGTGATGAGGATTGACAGAAAACTTCCCAAAAGAGACACAACTTCTGATGAGAGTAACAAAACCCCAATTATTGGGCTCGTCATGGTCTTCATCTTTGTCAGGACTTTGGGCTGGGATGGTAGGATCTTCAAGAAGTAGAAGAAGCAAAGCGTTGAGGTGAGCCAAGAAGTGGAAGTGATGCTGTACATGGTCATGTAGAAGATAATATACATAACATATGGTATAATTTTACAAATTTGGGCCAAAGGAAAGAAATGAGGAAGTTTGTAGACATAGTGAAGGTATAGCACATGTTGGACGCGTTCAGAGCCATCAGAATCCTACTGAAGATGGAAATTCTATTCCTTTTAGTGTCACCAAAAGAAAGACAAATGATTGTAAAGAGGCTGAGAGACAAGCCAACGCTGGCCTCGAGAAGTAGGATCACAAGGAAAGGCTCAGATTTAGGAGAACTCATGTTGGTAGTTGTTTAGAAGGTCCCACCATGTATCTTGGGTTCAGTTGGTGTTTTCTCTTCTATTGTGGTCAGAATCTAATCAATATTTTCTTCATAGATCCTGTCTTTACACTTTTCCATGAAGAACATAAGAATCTTCCGTGTAAACGCTCCGATCTGCTCTTCACATTTATCTTTCACCTTCCAGAGGAAAGAGTCTTATACCAGAAGCAATAACTATTCACAATGGGGCCTGGAGTCATCAATTCTCCTAATGGATGATCTTTGAATACATTCAAACTATGGTCACAATGCAAAACTGGAATATGTCATGTAAATGTGGATGTAGGTGGCGTATGGAAATATTGACCCATGTCACCAATCTGATGTCTGAGTCATCACATTTCGTCAAATTCTTATTGTTTCCAAAAAGTTTAGTTATCGATTAGTACAAGTGAGAAGAGCAGAACATTAAGAAATCTCCAGTCTGATGTCTCTATCCAGCCTTGATGACCACCTAGCTCCCTCGTACACAGTAGCACCACCAGGTATGTAGCCGTCCTCTCATCTGCACCATGCCAGATAGCTGCCGGAAAGGACATCATGTCCTCATCATCATGGATTATAGCAGAACTGTTGTATCTCAAAGGGACACGGCCATCAACATTTTCCCTTTTTATACATAGCCAAGAAACTTATGATGCTTGTCTCAGCCTTACTCGAGACTCCCAGGAATATTAAGAAAGGACAGAGGAGTCTGGAAAGAGAGGGCAGAGGAGTCTGGAGGAGATGACAAGGGAGTCTGAAGGGGACAGAGGGCACTGGGGGGGTAAAGGGGTCTGAAATGGAAAGAGGAATCTGGGGGAAAGCAGATGAGTCTGGAAGAGACAGAAGAGTATGCAGAGGAGAGAGGAAGCTGGAGGTGGAAGAGTAATCTGGAGGAGGACAGAAGAGTCTTCTGAGGAAAGAGGAGTCTGGAACAGGACACAAGAGAATGGAAGGGGACAGATGAGTCTGGAGAGGACAGAGCAGTCTGGATGGGAAAGATAAGTCTGGAGGTGACAGAAGAATCTTGGGGAGGACAGAGGAGTCTGGAGAGGATAGACTGTCTTTAAGAAGGGACAAAGGAGTCTGGAGGAGGACAGAAGAGTTTAAAGGGGACAGAAGAGTCTGGAGGAGGGAACAGGGAAGTCTAAAGGGGCATTGGGGTTTCGATGGGGAAATAGGTATCTGGATGGGACAGAGGAGTCTGGAGAGGGAGAGAGTCTGGAGGAGGACAGAGGAGTCTGGAGAAGGAGAGAGCACAGAAGTTTCTAGAGGGTACAGAGGAGTTGAAGGGGAAATAGAAGTCTAGAGGGGAATGAGGAGTCTGCAGTTGTCAAAGCAACCTGGATAAGGACAGAAAAGTCTGGTGGGGAAAAAGGAGTTTGGAGAAGGACAGAGAAGTCTAGAGGGAGGACAGAGGAGATGGGAGGATGAAAGAGGTATCTGGAGGGCACAGATGTGTCTAGAGGAGTAGTGGACAGAGGACAGAGGAGTCTGGATGAGGGAACAGTGGAGTCTGAAAGGGGAAAAGGGGTTTGTAAGGGAAAATAGGGATCTGGATGGGACAGAGGAGTCTTGGGGGGGACAGGTAAATCTGAAGAGGATGGAGCAGTCTTGAGAGAAAGGAGGAGTCTGGAGGGAACAGAGGAATCTGAGGGAAGACAGAGGAGTCTGGAGGGAGGGAACAGAGGAATCTGAGGGAGGACAGAGGAGTCTGGAGTAGGACAGAGGAGTCTGAAGAGGACAGAAGAGTCTAGAGGTGACAGAGCAATCTTGAGAAGGACAGTAGAGTCTGGTGGGGAAAGAGGAGTCTGGAGGAGGAAAGAAGAGTCTGGAGGAGGAAAGAGGAGTCTGGAGGAGGACAGATAAGTCTGTAAGGAAGACAGAGGCATCTGGAGGGGAGAGATGTTTCTGGAAGAGGGAACAGGAGGTCTAGGGGCAAAGGGGGGGGGGGGGGGGGGAATGCCGGAAAAAAAAAAGGGGGGGGGGGAAAAAGGGGGGAAGAAAAGGGGAAAAAATTTTTGGGGGGGGGAAAAATTAAAGGGGGGGGGTTTGGTGGGGAAAAAAGGGGGTTTGGGGGGGGGGGGGGAAAAAGGGGGGGAAAAAAAAGGGGGGGGGCCGGGGGGGGGGAAAGAAAAAAAAAAGGGGGCAAAAAAGGAAGGGAAGGGGGGGGGTGAAAAAAAAAGGGGGGGGGGGGGAAAAAAAATTTAAAGGAAAAAATCGGGGGGGCCCCCCCTTTTTAAAGGAAAAATTTTTTTGGGGGGAAAAAGGAGGCGGGGAAATTAAAAAAAGGGGGAAAAAAGGGGGGGGGAAAAAAATTTTTTTGGGGGGGAAAAGGGGGGGGGGAAAAAGGGGGGGGGGGGGGTTTTTTGGGGGGGGAAAAGGTTTGGGGGAAAAAGGGGGTTTGGGGGAAATTTAAATTAAGGGGGGGGGAAAAAAAAAAAAATTTAAAAAAAAAAGGGGGGGAAAAGGGAAAAAAAAAGGGGGGGGGGGGGGGGGGGAAAAAAAAGGGGGCGGGGGAAAAATTATTTGGGGAAAAAAAAAAGGGGGAAGAGTTTTTTGGGAAATTTTTTAAAGGAAAAAGGGGGGGAAAAAATTTGGAAAAAAAAATTTTGGGGGAAAACCCGGGGGGGAAAAAAATTTTAAAAAAATTTGGGGGGCGGGGAAAAAAAAAAACCAAAAAAAAAAGGGGGTTTGGGGGGGGCCCAAAAAGGGTTTGGGAAAAAGGGGGGGGGGGCCCCAAAATTTTGGGGGGGAAAAGGGGGAAAAAGGGAAAAGGGGGAAAAAATTCTTTTTCCCCCAAAAGGGGAAAAAAAAATTTTAAAGGTTTTTTTTTAAAAAAAAAAAAAGGGGGGGGAAAAAAAAAGGGTTTGGGGGGGAAAAGGGGAAAAAAAAAAGGTTTTTTTTAAAATTTTTTTTGGGGGAAAAAAAAATGGGGGGAAAAAATTTTTTTTTTTTTTTTTTTTTTTTTTTTTTAAATTTTTTTTTTTTTTTTTTTTTATTTTTTTTTTTTTTTTTTTTTTTTTTTGGGGGTTTTTTTTTTTTTTAAATTTTTTTTTTTTAAAATTGTCTTTTTTTTTTAAAAAAATTTTTTGGGGAAAAAATTTTTAAATTTTTTTTTTTTTTTTTTTTTGGGTTTTTTTTTTTTTTTATTTTTTTTTTTTTTTTAATAAAAAAAATTTTTTTTTTTTTTTTTTTTTTTTTTTTTTTTTTAAAAAATTTTTTTTTTTTTTTTAAAAATTTTTTTTTTTTATTTTATTAAAAAAATTTTTTTGATTTTATTTTTTTTTTATTTAATATTTTTATAATTTTTAAAATTTTTTTTTTTTATTTTTTAATATTTTTTTTTTTTTTTTTTTTTTTTTTTTTTTTTTTTTTTTTTTTTTTAAATTTTTTTTTTTTTTTTTTTTAAAAAATTTTTTTTTTTTAAAAAAAAATTTTTTTTTTTTTTTTTTCTTTTTTAAATTTTTTTTTTTTTTAAATTTTTTTTTTTTTTTTTTTTTTTTAAATTTTTTTTTTTTTTTTTTTTTTTTTTTTTTTTTTTAAAAAAATTTTTTTTTTTGGGGTTTTTTTTTTTTTTTCCAAAAAATTTTTTCCCCGGGGGGAAAAGGGAAATTTTTGGGGAAAATAAAAAAAAATTTTTTTTTTAAAAACCCTGGGCTACCACTGTGAGAGGAACATTTTTTGGAAAAAAAAAAAAAAAAACCCCCCGGGGGAAAAGGGGGGGAAAAAAAAAGGGCAATAAAAAAAAAAGAAAAACGTTTTTTTCCCACTAAAACAGGAGGGTAGGGAAGGGCAATAAGAAGCAAAAAGGGAAAAAATAAAGTTTTGTAAAAAAAAAGATAAAGGAAGCAAAAGTTTGGGACGGGAAAAACGACCCCCAAATTTGGGAAAATAAAAATAAAACCCCAAAAAATTTGGGGTGAGGTAAAACTTTTCCCCAAATTAAAATTTCTTGTCGAACCCCAAAAAAGAAGTGCAGCTCCGTCTTAAAAAAATTAAAATTTGACAAATCCCCAGGTTTTAGATGGGATTTTCACCCCCGTTTTCCCAAGAGAGTTTTAAAAGGAAAAACATAGATAGGGGCCCCTATTTTTTAATATTTTTTGGGACCTGTCTAATTTAAAGGGGTATGTCCCCAAAAGGAATTTTTGGGGCATAGCAAATGTGGGTGCCCAAAATTTTAAAAAAGGGGGCAAAAAGTTTATTCCCGGAAACTAAAAGGCCAGTAAGCTTAAAAAAAAAAACAAAAAATTTTTTTAGGTCAAATTTTTGAAGGTTTTTTTCAGAGATGCTATCCTGGAGTATTCACTGAAAATAAAAGTTTTTAACGCCGTTCCCGAAGGGGGTTTTTGAAGGTTTTCGGTCCCGTTTAGACTTTAAACCATCAGCTTCTGGTGAGGGGAAATCAGTTTTTAGATGGATCGGGGGGGGAGGACGGGATGTCATATATCCCGAATTTTTTTAAAGCATTTATACGGTTCCACATAAAAAGGTTTGGGAAGTAAAAAAGAGAAATTTCTTGGACTGGGGGAAAACGTGTTTAAAAGGGGGGAAAAAAACTGGCTCACTGATAGAAAACCCAAAGGGGAAATAATTTAAAGGTTTCATTTTCTGACTGGGTTGCTGTTATAGTGGGGTTTCCCACAAGGGGCCGTATTTGGGGCCCCTTCCCCCTTCAACATTTTTTATTAACGATCTTTTCAAAGGATTGGCCCCAGTAGGGAAAATCGATCTTTGAAAACGATCAAAAGCTCTGTTTAAAATAATCAAAAAATAGAGGGGTAATGTGTTTTTTGCAAAGGGATTTGGATAAGTTGGAAAGGGCCCGGGCAGGGGAAAAGGCCCGATGAGGTTTAACACAGTAAAAGCAAGGTTTCCCGCACATGGGGAGGAAAAATTTCCCTTAAATGACTACATTTAAAAGGAAAAAGGCCTGGGTAAAAGTGACTTTGGGAAGGACTAGGGAATCCTGGTGGACAGTAAAAATTAATTGTAGCCCGCCAGTGTCAGACAGCAGCTGCCCCGGGAAAAAGCATTCAGGGGTGATTAGAAGGGGGATGAGGAACCCTGAATTTAGAAAATTATTTCCCCTTATACAAATCACTGGTTAGACCACACATGGAATATTGTGGGTTCAGTTTTTGGGGACCCGTGAAGGAAAAAAAATTTAGGGCTTGAACGGGCCCAAAAGCGGGCAAAAAAAAATAATAAAAGGGGCTGGGTGGGGTACAGTACCCCGAAAGATTAGGGAAAATTGGGGTTAAATTTTGTTTAGAGAAAAGGGGCGGCTTCGGGGGGAATAATAAATATGTTTAAATCATCAAAGGTCAAAATAGAGATCCCCTTTCCCCAAAATCTATTTAAAACCCCCCCACTGTATTCCCGAACAAGGGAGCATCCCCTACGTCTTTTGGGGAAAGAAAGTTTTTTACATAAACCCTAGAAAAGGGTTCTTTACTGTGAGAGCCCGTGGGACTGTGGAAAAATCTCTGCCCGAGGAACTTGTCCCGGGGGAAAATTTACGATCAGGGGTCCAAAAAAAGGGTTTTTGGGGCTTTTGGAGGGATAATAATAAAACAAGTTATAGTGTCTAGGTTTTTTGGGAGGGGCATTGATCAGGGGTTTTTCCGATTGCCCCGTTGGGGGTCGGGAAGGAAATTTTTTTTTAAAATTTAGGACAATTTGGGTTTACCTCATTGGGGTTTTTTGCCTTCCTCTGGATCAAAACCTTAGCGCAACAGGCTGAAAATGGTGGACGTCTGTTTTTTTTTCGGCCTTCCCAAAATATTTAAAAATTGAAATAAGGGGAAAAGGGGGTTTGGGGGGGGAAAAGGTGCCTTAGAGGGGGACAGAAAAGAATTTAAAATGGACCGAAGGGGTCTGGGAAAACGAACAAGGGGATTGAAGGGGGGGAAGGGGGTTTGGATGGGGGAAAAAGGGGGGCTGGATGGGGGCAGAGGAATTGAGGAGAAAAAAAGGGGGTTTGGGGGGAGACCGGGTCTGGGGAACGATAGGGTGAGTAAGGGAGGATTTAAGAGTTTTGGAAGAGGGAACAAAAGGGGTCTGAAAAAGGGGCAAAGAGTTTTGGATGGGGAAAGATTGGTCTGGATGAGATAGAGGAGTCTGGAGGGGAAAGATCTGAAGGTGACAGAGGAAACTGAGGGAGGGCAGAAGAGGTGGAGGAAAGAGGGGCCTGGAGGTGGACAGAAGAGTCTAGAGTAGACAAAGGAGTCTGAAGGGGAATGAGGAGTCTGGTTGGAAAAGAGGAGCCTGGAGGAGGACAGAAAGGGATCCGGAAAGGGGGGGGTGAATCTGAAAGGGGGAAAAAAGGGGTTGGAGGAAAAAAAGGAGTTGGGGGTGAGGACGAGGAATCTGGAGGAGGGGCAGAGGTGTTTTTGGGAAGGGGAGAGGGGTCTGGGAAAGGGGGAAAAAGGGTCTGGAAGAAAAGAGGGTCTGGATTTAAGGGGGCGAGGTGTTCGGAAAAGGGAGAGAAAATTTTGAAAAGGAAAAAGTCTAGAGGAAGACAGAGAAGTCTAGAGAAGGGGAAAGGAGAGTCTGGAAGAGGACAAAGGAGTCTAGTGGGGACCCAGGAGACAGAGGAATCTTGAGGACGACAGAGGAGTTTTGAGTGGACAGAGGAGGCTTGAGAAGGACAGAGGAGTCGGGGGGGGGAGAACAGAAAAGTCTGGAGGGAAGGGGAGGGGTTGGTTTGGGAAAAGTTAAAAA
>JAODAL010068265.1:0-16890 GCA_025379985.1 Phyllomedusa bahiana
CAAAAAAGCAGGGAATGTTCTTTTGGGAGCTTTTTTAGGCAGTTTTCATGAGGCCAGCAGAAGCCCGGAAAGGGGAGCTGTTTCCCAAACCCAAACCCTTTTTTTAGATGTGAGAGGTTCCCAGAGGGGTTATTTTTCTTTCAGCTCCCCGGCCATTGAAAATTCAGAAACCCCCGGTTTTCAACAGGATAACAAGTCTGGGTGTTTATGTCCCCCAGAGGGTTGCTTTTTTGTTAGCAGGATGGGTTTTAAAGGGTTTATTTTGGGGTGCAGAAAAGGAGAGTAAAGGAGCTCCCCCAGGCACAAGTTGCTCACATCCCTTGGGCAGGCCACGCCCCCCCCTTCTTTTTTTCTATCTTTAGCCGGGTTCTTTCCCACTTGCACACATTTTTCCCCCGTCCAAACATTCTCCCTTTTAAATTTTCCCAAACCCTTTTTTTGGCACCTATCAAATGCTTTTTAAAAAAAATCAAAATAAATGACATCCCCAAAGCCTCCACCCCGATTCCCTTCTAGCAAATGACTTCCCCGGGGTAGAAAGCCCGATTAGGATTTTTGTCTGACAGGAAACCAAACCTTCAAAAAAAACCCTGCTGGAACGGCGTTTTACCTTTTATTTCAGGAATTTACCCAGGATAGCATTCGGGGGGAAACCTTCAAACATTTTACTCAAAAAACAGCATTAAACTTACCCGGGCCCAAAATTTTCCCCGGGTACTTTTTGGGGCCCCTTTTGAATATTGGCACCACATTTGCTATGGGGCCAAAACCTTTGGGACGTTTCCCCCTTAGAAAACAGCCAAAAATATTAAGAATAAAGGGGGCCTTATCATGGAAAATCCCTTAACTCCCCTTAGGACACGTGGGTGAAAGCCCTCAGGAACTGGGATTTGTCTATTTTAAAATTTTTTAAAAAACGGAGCCGCACTTCTCTTTTGGTAAGACAAGAAAAAAAATTTTAAAATGGAGGTTTAACCCCCCCTTACCTTGTTCAACAGGAAAACTCATCCTTTCCCGGTAAATACCCGTGGAGGAAAAATTGTTTAAAAGGTTTGCTTTTTTCTTAGCCCTCATTTCTCTCCCCCATTATTTTTCCCCAAAGGGGCCAAAAATTTTCTGGTTTTTTTAAACTTTTTTTCTTAATTTTTTTTTTAAGGGTTTAAAAAAAAATTTTGGGGTTAAGGGTTTTTTTGTTTATAGGGAAAAATGTCTTTCCCGTCTTCCCCAAACTTTCTTCCTTTATCTTTATTTTACACAATTTTTTTTTTTTTTCCCCTTTAGCTTCTTAGGCCCTTTTTATACCCTCCTGTTTTAGGGTTGAAACCCCTTTTCTTTTTGTTATTTATTGCCTTTTTACAAACCCTGTTTTAACCACATTGGGGTTTTTTCCCAATTTTTAATTTTTTTATTACCATAAAGGGATGGAAACCAAATCACAGGGTAGCCCCAGGATGTTTTTTTAAAAATTTTCCCCCTTTTTTATTTATTCTGCCATATTTAAAAACCCTTGTCCCAGTCAATACGGTTTAGGGCCTCCCCAAGCCGAATAAATTAAGGCCCTTCCCAAAAATTCAGTGTTTTTGTGGCTCTTTGAAAAAAAAGCTCTATTGAAGGGAAAAAATGGAAAAATTTAAATTTTATTATTTCCGATTTTCCCAGGGGCCCTCTCAAACCTGAACCTTTGTTTCCTGTTAGGTCTATTAGTGATATTTTAAATCTAGAAAGGGGTTTCCCTAATCGGTTTTCCTTTACCATTTTGGGAAAGGGAAAAATTTTCATTAAATTTTTGAAAAAAAACCTGCTTCCTTTATGAAGGGGCTTTCGGTTTCAGATTTTTCCCCAAATTTTTGTTGGATAAATTTTTAAAAAACGCCCTAATAACCCAAACCCCATTCTTGATTAGCCTGCCGCATCTTTTTTGCCTCAGGGGTTAATTTTCTATGGGGTTTTGTTATTTTTTGGGGGGCCCCCTAAACCCCTATTAGTATTTTATTGGGTTAAATTTTTAAACCCCCCTGATATTTACCATTGTGATTCCAAAAAGGGTTTATTTTCCTGTACCTATAAACCCTTCCCCCAGTGTTGGCTTTTTGACCCGGGTTTTACAAGAGAAGAACCTCCCCCCTTCCGGTCCTTACGTTCCCTTTCAAATAATTTTAACCCTGGGAAGTTTAAAGCCCAGTCCCTACTCCGTCCCGGCCCTGTTCCCATTTTCCCCAATATGTCTTTTTTTTCCTCAGCTATTAGAAAATTCCCCAGTTAAAATTTTTTTTGTTGGTTTAGACTCCTGGGGTTTGGGCAGGGATGTAAAAAGGGTTTTTTTTAGGTTTTTTTTTTCCTTTTTCCTTTATCTTTTTAACTTTTTTGCTACAAAACCCCCCTCCTCCCCTCCCTGTTTTTATTTCCCCAAATTTTCCCCGCTTTCTATTTCACTATCTTGCATTTCTTTTCTTTGTGTTACCCTCCCCCCCCGTCCCTATTTAAAAAAAAATTCCTTCCAACTTCCTGGCCATTTTGTTCCCCCCCAAAACAGCTGCAAAACCCTCCCCCATTTTAAATTTCAGCCCCCCCTTGCATAGAGTCTGTAGCCAAGGGGCTAAGCACCCGTTTTCCAAAAACCCAAAATCCCCTTTCCCACACCAAATTTTTTTTGGGCCCCTTAAAAAAACACCCCTCTAAATTTTCCCCCTGGCCCCCTCTGGTGTGGCCCCCAAGGAACAGCTAATATTTCTGGGAAAAAATTACCCCCCGGGGTCCGTTTCCCTTTTAGCTTTGGCCAAATTTTCCCCCTTTAAATAATTTTTAAGGGGGCATCCCCCTACCTCTAATTTGTCAATTTGGGGCCAATTTTGCACCCTGACAGCTGGAATTTTTCACCCCGCCCCCCAGGCAATCTGCAACCTGATCCGGGGGATAATTTTGGGAAATTTGGGCCCCAGGAAAACAAAAATTCCCGTTCAACGGACTTTTTGGCAGATTGCCCTGTCTGTGCCCCAAAAAATTGGGGGTCCCCCGCTCACACCTGCCGAGCCCGACCCGCACTCCTACTCCCCATTTCTTTCTGGAGCAGACAGGGTAGTGTCTTTTCTGCAGAAAAAGCTTTTTTTGACTGGGTAAAAACCCCCATCGCCCAATCTTTCAAATTTGTTGGGGGTTTTAAACCCGAAAAGGATAGCCCCTGACACTCTTTTTGTCTACCCTTCTTTTTTAAATGTTACCCCAAAAACTAGCCGCCTCGTTCCTGCCCTTTAAATGCTGCCATCCCCCCCTTCCACCGAGGGGGATTAACCCCCAGTGGGGCAAACAAACTCGCTTCCAAGTTGGCAAAGGAAACCAGTGTTGGCCCCCTTGCAAATTTAAAATCCAGGATCCAGGCTTTTAAATGTTGCAGTGGCACACATCTTTGCACAGCCGTAAAAAGCCCTCGAAAAAGGGGTTCTCGAGGGTGGCAAAATTGCACAGGTTGTGCACTTGGGCAGCATTGGGCAAAATGGGGAACCCCTGGGGATGTTTTAAACCCAAAAAAATATATGGTATTTCACTCTATTATCGGGGAAGGGGCCCCTAAAAAAAAATTTTAAAAAATAAACTTTTATTTAGACCCAAAAAAAATATTTTTTAAATGGGATCAAAACAGCGCTAAAAAGGAATAAAAGTAAAAATTGAATAAGCCGCAATGAAAACAAACCCACCCAGGGAAAAGGGTTTAAAAGGGAACCCAAAAGTTTGAGTATTGAGGGGGAGTTTTTAACCCCCAATGGCCCTCATGGGGGTTCCCCAGTAAACCCAAACCTGATATACGGGGAAAATACACGTTCCCGATAAGGATGGGCCCCCACTGGAAACTGACCCTGGTGTAGCTTACCCTAAAATTGCCCCCAGTATTTTAATTGTTTGCTAGGGTTTGAAAAATCCCTTTTTTTACTGGGAAATCCCAACTTTTTTTTGTTCCCCCACCCAAAACCCCCTCAAGGGGGGCATGATTTTGGGAGGCTAGAAAAAAATTTTAAAATAAATTATAAGGTTTCTTTAAAGAAAAATGAAAAAAAACAATTTTTGCAATTTATCTTATCAAAGAATTTAAATTTAAAGTGGTGGAAAAAAATCTTACCTTTCAAAAGTTGGGGGGGTTTTAAAAATTCCTTTGGGGAAAAAGGGGGCAAAGGGTCCTAGGGTCCTGGGCACAGCTAGGGGATGCTGTGTAATGAATTGGGCAGACTGGCCGCATTTAAATGAACCCGCGCCCTTTCCCTGTGTTTGAACGGGCCCAAAGTATGCCATTTTCCCGGGCAGGCAGGGAAAATGCCCACAAACCTAATAGAGGGGAGGGGCCCGGGGAAAATCTGTTTGGGCCCTAAACAAAAGTCAAAAAGTCCTGCAAGTTGAGCGGAAAATGGCCCAATTAAAACAATCCAAAAAGAGGCTTGAAAACGCGGGAACCTTTTGGGGCCCCGGGGTTCCCTTTGCACTCCGAAACCGGATGTGACGTTCCGGGAGTGAGCGGGGGGTGAAAATCTCATCTCAGAGATTACTCCCACAACAGACACACGCCTCCCATTAGCCCTTTGGGAACAAGGGGGGGTTTGGGTCACTAAAAATAGTTAAGGGTTACAGGGCCAAACCACAATCAGGGGTTAAAACAATATTGCTTTCAAAACTCATGATCAAACGAAAAAAAGATGAATTCATATTATCCCTCCATAAGAATAGAAATACCCATAACTTATAGAAATACCAAAAAAGGGTTTAAATACTGACATTCAAAAAGCAAAAAAGTTAATTGCATTCAGGCCAAGGGGTTTTGTAGGTCTTTAGTGTATAGACCAAAGACATTATTCCTTTTACGCTTTGATACCCCCCCAAATTTTTATTTTGGTCTAAATAAAATTATGTTTTAATTTTATTTGTGTGCCCTTCCACGATGTAGAGTGTATATATATATTTCCCTGGGGTTTGTGTGACTTGCCTCAAGCCCTTGTACCAAGAGGCCAAAAATACAAAAAAATATAAATACAATTAAAAAAAGCATTTACAAAACTGCCCCCTCTAAATCCCCAAAATCTAAGCCTCTCTTAAATCTCCACATTAAAAAAGACACACTTATAAAGGAAAACAACTCCGACTCATTCACCGCCAAAAAACTCTTTAAAAAACCCTTTCCCCCCAATGCTTTTTGGCTGTGCTCAACCTCTCTTTCAGGAGCAAAAGGCCTCACCACCCCCCACGCTGCAATTTAACTCGCTGATTAGGTAACCACACCCCTCACATCACCGACCCTACTATTCAACAAGCCCAGCAAATTTTTTATGTTTTTTAACTATAGAACTAAAAACACTCTTTAAAACTATAAATGAATCATAAAAAAAAGGGAGCTACAGGTATAAGGTAATGTCTTAAGATTTTAAAATTACTGCAAAAAAATAAACACAGGATAAATAAACCAAGTATTTTTTTGAGGGTTAAAAGGACTTCACCCCTCAAAACTAAGCTCCACACTTAAAAAAAGACCACAATAAAGGGAAAAAACACTCGCAACCTCCCCCTTGGGTCAAAATACTAGTTTTAAAAATTTCCCCCCAATCGTTTGGGTGTGCTCAAAACCCCCTTTTAGGAGAAAAAGCATAATATATGACATATTTAGATAAGCAGGAGAAACGTTTTATTAAATATCTCTTGCCTGTATGTAGATGCACAAAGAAATCTCCTTTCACTACATTCCCCCCGCGAGAATTCAAACAAGAAAAATTTTCCCCCTTGAGGGGGGAAAGGTGTCATAACTGTTTTTTTCAATGAAAACCAAAAATCAGCTTTTCAAGATAACCCCAAAAAATTCATGATCTCCGTATGCATCAAGGGGGGACATTTAAAAATGTAATATCCGGACATCCCTGTCTTAACACTGCGAGTGCTTCTAAAATAAAAAAATTCGCCACCCCTGGGCCATACTCGGCAAGGGAACGCCCCCCTTTTAAATGCCTGTCCTTTTTGACAAACAATGTATCTCTTTCTACACTTCTCACAGCCTCTATATGTTTCTGTACTAATGGTTTAGGGTAACCCCTGCACACAAATTTAGAACACATTTCCTCTAAACCTGTGTCAACACTCCCCCAAAAAAATTTCACAATGTTGCAACCCCTCGAATTGACCAATGGTAGGGGTAAAATAAAACCCCTTTGGGGTCCACTTGGGCATAACGGATTTTTTCTCCCTGTTTTTTTTCAGTAGAATCCGTTACCAATTAAATTTTTGAAAAATCATTGTGTATCCAGAAACTGTATTTGTTTAATAAACTCAAAATCGGGACCATTGTTTTCTAAAAAAGCTTTAGTTTTTTCTAAAATTTCGAATCCCACAAAAACAAAACCATCATCTACATACCTAAGCCAGAAATGACAAATGGGAACAAAGGGTGACAAATGGTAAGAATGGTAAGAATTACACCATTGGGGATCAGGAATTACTGGCAAAAAAGCTGGCCTTGGAAGAGTGCCGCCACCTCCTGTAGGGGGCTTGGCACCAATCATTTTTACAATGACCACAAGAACCTCTTGTATCTCCAGACGGCCCGGTATTAAATCCACAACAGGCCAGGTGGTCTTCTCCTCCTTGTTCAATTTTGTAATTCCATTTCCGTCCTGCTGAAAGAATACCAAGTCGATGCTCTTTCCCGTGCTTCTGACGTCTTTGGAAGAGGTAGCCCTTAGCACGTTGTTCCTCCTGAACGTCTTATCTCCGTAGCTTCCATAGGCCTCCAACGTCCCTCCGGGTAAGACATATGTGCGTCCTGCACTCTGGGAAAAAGATTTTAAAATGGGGACAATGCTCTCTCGTGGCCGGGCATTAAGGTGCACGAAAGTTTTGGCAACTAATTTCCCATTTCTAGCTGTGGCCAGATCTTGTTAAAGACGATATAGAATTGTGGAATATTGTACTACCTGTGCCCACAACAACTGTGATTTTCTGCTACAAAACCTTGCCTATTCTAAAGAACCCGTGAACCATATAGTCATGGACGTTATCATTAACCTTCCACCCTCCTCTGGTAATACTGTCATTTGGGTAGTCACTGACCGCTTTTCTAAAATGTCACATTTCATCCAATTGCCCGGTCTGCCATCTACTCCACACCTTGCCAGTCTCTTCCTCCAGCACATCTCCAACCTGCATGGCTTGTCTCAACATATGGTCTCGGATCAAGGGGTCCAGTTCGTGTAGAAAATTCTTTCCCAGCTGCAAATTAAACTGGATCATCGGCTTATCACCCTCAAGCAAATGGGCAAGTAGAGAAGGTCAATCAAGGCCTGGGCAGCAACCTACGACATTTTTTCTGTGTACGCCAGCTGGTCCAGTTTGTTAACATGGGCGGAGTTTTCTTATAACTCCCTGGAGTCAGAGTCGGCTGGTGCCTCTCCATTCTTCATCATATAGGTAGGCAGAGTTTAGACAGGGTTCATTAATGTTAAAAAAATAAGAAATAGCTTACCTATCTCCAAGCTCCCGCGATGCAACCTGCTCCCAGCCAGCCAGTCCCTGTGCTTGGCGCTGGTGGCGCGATGATGAAACATCATTAGCGCTGTGGGCTGGCACCTGGTAGGCTCAAGGTTTAAGGCCTTAGGCCTGCTAGGCACATTAGCAGACTGGGCAGTCCTGCCTTTGAACACTCGGAACAGAGGGCTCAAGCATTCTAAGGTAGGATGCACCAGGCCCCGCAGCTCCACCCGCCTGCAATGAAATGTTATGTTCATTGACGGCGGAGGAGCGGAGCTACCGGGGTAGCAGCTGCTATATCTGCTATCCCGGTAGTTATGCCCTTGGGTCAAGTCTTAATGAGAGGTTCGGTCATAGAATATAATGAGAGTAGAGAGGATATAGGATTTATTTTCGAACCCTGTCCTCTGATCGGGCAAACAAGGATGCCATCAGAAATTTCAGGATCCCATACAGCTGATGCGTCCGGGCTCTACAACACTCCCCACCAACACATGCGCTCACCAACTCCACCCAATAACTCCACCCCAGAAAAATAAATAATTATTTCTGGGGTGCACAAGGAAAAAAATACAACTGCACCATTGTTTTTGGATTTTGTTTTTGTTGGATTATACAACGTACAGTTTATCTATGTAATGCGGATCAGTACGTATACAAGGGCCAGCAAATACTACCCCTTGATCACTGTGTCACCACTATAATGTTACTGACCAATATACAAAGACCACATAATACCCCACATATCACTACCATATAATAATACCACTAATACCACTATAATGTTACTGACCAAACCAGCATACCAAGACCAATATAACCAAATAAAAACAATATACAAAGAACAAATAATACCACAACATCATCACCACCACATATCACCACCATAAAGATACTGAATAATACCACCATACTGGTACTGAATATAAATCATTAGACCAAGACCACTATTATTACCAAACAGTGACCATATATACAAGTTGGCCCATGAGTAAGGGTCACGTGACCCGAAACTCATTGGCGGTTCAACTCCATTCAATTTAAGTAACCAAAGATGGAGGGTCTCTCTTTAACATGTTTATGTTTTCTTTTAAGATGATATAAATAAACAAGTGGAAATTATTTTTTAACCAAGGCCGGTCTGCACCTGCATATATTTTTCCTCTATTCATGAGTCGTTGGTTGCTGGAGCCGGTTCGTTTTCTTGTATGCTGTTTGAAAGCAGCAATAAGTGGCTGGAAAAATGACATTGAGCATATAAAGAACAGCCAGAAGACCAATCAACACTAATTAGGTGAATTGCCAACATGATTGGGTATAAAAAGAGCTACTCAGAGTGTCAGTGTCTCTCTGAAGCCAAGATGGTAAGAGGATCACCAATTCCACCATTGTTGCGCAGAAAGAGTAGTGCAACAATACCAGATGGTGTTTACCCAGCGTAAATAGCAAAGACTTTAAAGTTATCATCATCAACCATACATAACATCATCAAAAGATTCAGAGAATCTGGAACAATTGCTGTGCGTAAGGGTCAAGGCCGTAAAACTCTACTGTATGCTCGTGATCTCCAGCCCTTAAACGTCACTGCATCTCAAACAGGAATGCCACTGTCAAGGAAATAAAAGAATGGGCTCAGGAATAATTCCAGAAAGCATTGTCAGTGAACACAATCCACCGTGCCATCCGCCGTATGCCAGCTGAAACTCTAACAGTGCAAAGAGGAAGCCATTTCTAAGCAAGCTCCACAAGCTCAGCCGTTTGCACTGGCCAGGGGTCAATTTAAAATGGAGTGTGGCAAAATGGAAAACTGTTCTGTGGTCAGATGAGTCACGATTTGAAGTTCTTTATGGAACAGTGGGACGCCATGTCATCCGGACCAGAGAGGACAAGGACAACCCAAGTTGTTATCAACACTCCGTTCAGAACCCTGCATCACTGATGGTATGGGGTTGCATGAGTGCTTGTGGCATGGGCAGCTTGCATGTCTGGAAAGGCACCATTAAGCAGAGAGCTATGTTTCAGGTTCTAGAACAACATATGCTCCCATCTAGACGCCATCTCTTTCAGGAAGACCCTGCATTTTTCACAAGATAATGCCAGACCACAATTCTGCATGCAATCACAACATCATGGCTACGTAGGAGAAGGATCCGGGTACTGAAATGGCCAGCCCGCAGTCCAGATATTTCACCTATAGAGAACATTTGGCGCATCATAAAAAGGAAGGTGCGACAAAGAAGGCCCAAGACGATTGAACAGTTAGAGGCCTGTATTAGACATAAATGGGAGAGCATTCCTATTTCTAAACTTGAGAAACTGGTCTCCTCTGTCCCCAAACGTCTGTTGACTATTGTAAGAAGAAGGGGGGATGCCACACAGTGGTAAAAACGGCATGGTCCCAACTTTTGGGGGATTTGTTGACGCCATGAAATTTTGAAACAACATATTTTTCACTTAAAATGATACATTCTGTCAGTTTGAACTTTTGATCTGTGATTTGTGTTCTATTCTAAATATAATATTAGATGTTGGCACCTCCACATCATTGCATTCAGTTTTTATTCACAATTTGTTTAGTGTCCCAACTTTTTTGGAATTGATGTTGTAGTTATTTGTACCCAATAGGTAGGTAGATAGAGTTGCCCAGTAGGTAGGTAGGTAGATTGGGACCCCCCACAGGTAGGAAGGAAGCTTGTGGCCCCTCGTAGGTAGGTAGGTAGATTGGGGCCCTCCATAAGTAGGTAGGTAGGTAGATTGGGGCGCCCAGTTGGTAGGTAGGCAGATTAGAGCCCCAAGTAAGTAGGTAGATTGTGAGCCTCAGTAGGTAGGTAAGTAGATTGAAGCCCCTAGTATGTAGATAGGTAGATTGAGGCCCCCAGTATAAAATTGTATAGACAGAGGCACCAGTAGGTAGGTAGGTAGATTAGGACCCTCAGAAGATAGGTAGGTAGATTGGGGCCCCCAACAAGTAGGTAGGTAGATTGGGGCACTTAGTGGGTGGGTAGATAGATTGGGAACCCACTAGGTAGGTAGGTGAATTTGGGCCCCCAGTAGGTAGGTAGGTAGATTTGGGCCCTCAGTAGGTAGGTGGGTTGGGCCCCCAGTAGACATGTAGATTTGGGCCCCAAGTAGGTAGGTACTTACCTCTCTATACTCCCCCAGTGAGTCCGTCTGCTCTAGGCCCTAGACCGGATGCGTTAGGCTTGTGGCCTAGGGCAGGAAGCAGTGTAGATGGCGCAATGATGTCACTTCTTTGCGTCGCTTGTGCAGTGTCACACGGCTGGAGCAGGGAGCACATAGTTCTATATGCCACACTGTATGCGCTTCTCAAGGACGTGCATACAAGTGAAATAGACTCTATGGTAGAGAGAACAGACCTGAGTTCTGTTCTTTCTATCATTAATGTGAAGCAAGGGGGCGGTAGCTGGCAGCAGCCGCAGGCACCCTCTTGTTTAACAGAGTGACCGGGCTCTGTACCAGCAGCCCTGCAGGCAATAATTATAATATAGAGCTGAAACGAAGAGTAGAGATTTGATTCTCAAAAAAGACCTATCTTTTACATCAACGTAACCCATGAATGAGTTCCTGAATGCCGGTGGATAGAGCAGCAGTGTTATACATTGGGCAATCCTTCTTCCTACTTCCTTTCAGTAAGGATTAGATAATATGGTTTTGGGTGTATGTTTTCCAAATCAAACTCTGTACACATAGAAGTGAGATAAAGAGAGAAACCAGGCAAGACTGGCATTACACGTCGGGTCCTAGGCACATGGGCTTTTGGGGGGTCTGAAGAGCCAATTGAAGTGCATTAGGCCTAGGGGTCCCCAGTGATACCCATGACTGAAGTAGATAGGGAATAGACTGCTCTCAGTTGGCCTGCCCAGAAGCAGAAAATAGGCTTAAGAGATCTACAATACCAGGCCTGGACTGAGAACCTGCCCAACCGGGCGGATGCCCGGTGGGCCGCGCACCCGGTACAAATGTGGGACGCCAGCACTTATAGCAGTGCCGCCGGGGAGTGAAGCAGCCGCCGCGACGGGCTGCTAAGGCAGTGCTGCGCGTGCTGGTACGTGGTACTTTGGACATAGCAAACAAGTACCAGCACGCATTTGATGTCGGCTGCGGCCACTACTAAGGGCTGCCGGCCGCACCCACGACCACAGCTGAGGGCCGCTGCAGTGAGCCAGGATGCTCCGCAGTCCCCAGCAAGTTAAGAACACCTATAGAGGTGGGCTGCGGCCACTACAGATGATCCTGCAGCTGCCGTGCCGCAAATGAGGACCGCCGCAGTAAGCAGGGGTGCTTACTGCAAGTTTGGGACATAGAGTCGTCTGGCTGCGGCCACTACAGAGGCTCCCCCGGCGGCCGCGCCCTCAACTGAGGGCCGCAGTGAGCCGGGATGCTCCGCAGCGGCCGCAGCTAGTCTGTGCTGGCTGGTCAGGCTGCGTCATGGGTTAACAGTTCGGGAGGTGGAGCCAGAGGTGCAGAGAGGGACCATGGAGGCAGCTAGCTCACACAGTGATCAGAAGAGACTTTAACTGGCTCCACCTCCCCAGTCCTGCAGCCCAAGCTGAACGGGCCTCTGCCAGAGCCAGGAAGCCGGCTCCTGCACGTGAGTATTATTTTTATTTATTTTTTAAACTAATAACTGGCCCTGGCCCTGCCTGGCTAATAACTGGCCCTGCCTGGCTAATAACTGGCCCTGGCCCCCTTGCTAATAACTGGTCCCCTGGCTAATAACTGGCCCTGGCCCCCTGGCTAATAACTGGTCCCCTGGCTAATAACTGGCCCTGGCCCTGCCTGGCTAATAACTGGCCCTGGCCCCCTGGCTAATAACTGGTCCCCTGGCTAATAACTGGCCCTGGCCCTGCCTGGCTAATAACTGGCCCTGCCCCCCTGGCTAATAACTGGTCCCCTGACTAATAACTGGCCCCCTGGCTAATAACTGGCCCCCTGGCTAATAACTGGCCCTGTCCCTGCCTGGCTAATAACTGTCCCTGCCTGGCTAGTAATTGTCCCTGTCCCTGCCTGGCTAGTAAGTGGCCCTGCCTGGCTAGTAAGTGGCCCTGTCCCAGCCTGGCTAGTAAACTGGCCCTGTCCCCTGCCTGGTATAACTGGCCCTGTCCCTGCCTGGCTAGTATATTGCACCCGCCTGGCTAATTACAGGGGTAGGCCCTGTCTACCTACCAAACTAAGGGAGGCAGCCCCCGTCCACTTACCTAATCGGGTATATCATACGCCATTTGGGGTACAATTACTATGTGGTGCACCATAATGGGCACTATTACTATTTGGGGCTCTATGGATGGGGAGTTTGTACAGAGTTGGGAATTGATAGGAAAGTGCTGGAGAAGAGTCTAAGATGTATTTGTGGTAAATTCTACAGGGACGAAGACGTCATGAAGGTTTGGGCCAGAAGGAGAAGAAAATGAGAAGAGAACAACTCCCATCAGAGATGACGTCTCCTGTGAGTCCCTGCTGTCAGGGGTCATTTTACTTCTGGGTTGAATCAGTGCTGTATTCATGTGATGGTGACCTGACTACTGGTGATCTGATTGGTGGGGTGTAGGTTATGTTGGTGCTTATGTAGTGTCAGTGTGGGCTTGTCCCGGATTGTAAAGCAAGTGCACACCTGACTCTATGATGAGGGGTTTCTCTGCACCAATGTTTCTTTCTTGCTTGTGTGTAGGGGGCTTTCACACAGAGCGGTTTTGGAGCATTTTTGATGCGTTTTTTTGTGCAGAAATGTACATTAACTGCTCTACCTTTCTGCAAAAAACCATCAAAAATGCACCTAAAATGCTCTGTGTGAAAGCAGCTTTATAGTGTAGTTTATTTTAGAAAGTGGCGAGGTGCGAGAACGAGGGGAATTTTGTAAGCGGATATTGTATGAGGGCTGCTGAGGGCTCTGTGCCAGGGCTGATTTTTATTCCCAGTCCGGCCCTGTACACTACGAATAAGGCTACACACCGAAATGCGTCAGTGTGCTGCTACTCTGTGTGGAATGGATCCCTTGCCTGTATTATTTTAACTTGGAGAAACAAAACTTGAAGTTTTAATGACTTTTTCTGCCATGGACATTTTGAGTGTGTAGAGACACATATGGATGGGTGAGCTGACCACATAAGTTACTGACTTTCCTTTTAAGAGATCTAGGGGTGAAAAATTAAAGTGCCTCCATATTTGTGAATATTTGACTAACAGTAATGTGTCATGAATGAAAGTAAAATTGCTGCTGTCTCTGTGGTCTTTATCCTCCTGGATGCACACACCTTTCAACACATCACTATCAGCAGACTTTAACCACCATCATCTGCATACCTGCACTAGATGCTATTGTTACCGGCACTTTACATCTATACAATAAAAGCTCTGAGGCCATTTGAGCTATTTTTTATTTCTGCCCATCATGATGCTGTAAAATATAGATGATTTAGATACTGTGAATGTATTTTGCTCTAAAGTAAGAAACAATTACAACAAATGCACAGACAAAAAACAAGATATACACCATGGATATGATACCCTTAGAATACCCCATGTAGTGAAGACCACAGTGAAAAATGCTACCACAAGGCATTAGCAATGCAAAGCTTTAGGCCGACATGTATGATCGGGCTTTACGCCTGTTTTTTGGCGTATCCTGCGCCTCCCCAGCCTGAATCCGCTGTCGGACGCAGGGATGCGGTGTTAGGCACAGCGTTCGCCACTTTCAGATGTGCCTTGCATTAAGGGGCGGGCAATGGGCACGGTGTGGGCGTGGTGTAGGCGTTCCGGGGCGGGACGCGCTCGAAAACTACAAGGCATGTACGATCGCGAGTCAGCAAAGTGCGGCGCATTTTAGCTCTCATCAGCTCCGACAGTCAGACCTGGTTGATTCTGGTCTAAATGCTCCGGCGGAGGCGAAGTGAAGCAAGAACGGAACATGCGAGGAAACATAGAAGATCGTATCAGAAATCTCGGCGCTCAGCTCCGTGCTGCATGGAGTAGGATTCCGAAAAAAATCGCCTTTATAAAGGCGGAAAACATTGTCAGAAAAGAGATCAAACCTTACAAATAAAAAATACATTGATAAAAAGCACTTTCCCAAAATCTAGAACGGCGCACTATCAGGAATTAGGATATTGGAAATTGCCGGGAAATACAGTAATTCAAATTCTGAACGCTATTCTCATTGGTCGGCAGAAACCGGCCAATCAGAATAGGAGCGACAGTGAACCATTAAAACCTATGGAGAAATATTGACCAATCAGAATCAAAGGCGGGACAGTTCAGAATACAGTAAAAATGCTGAAAAGAGCTGATTGGCTGAGCTAGCGGGGGCTTGGCTATCTCGGCCAATCAGAATAGGAGCGACAGGGACCTATTATAGCCTATGGAGAAGTTTGAACCAATCAAAATCAAATTCGGGACAGTTCAAAATACAGTAAAAATACAGAAAAGAGCTGATTGGCTGAGCTAGCGGTGGCTTGGCTATCCCAGCCAATCAGAGCGCGAGCTACTTCTCCCATTGTAGTCTATGGAGAGAACGGCGCACTGCAATCTCGGCGCTCAGCTCCGTGCTGCATGGAGTAGGATTCAGAAAAAAATCGGCTTTATAAAGGCGGAAAACATTGTCTGAAAAGAGCTCAAACCATACACATAACAAATACATTAAAAAAATCACTTTCCCAAAATCTAGCACGGCGCAATATCAGGAATTAGGATATTGGAAATTGCCGGGAAATACAGTAATTCAAATTCTGAAAGCTATTCTCATTGGTCGGCAGAAACCGGCCAATCAGAATAGGAGCGACAGTGAACCATTAAAACCTATGGAGAAATATTGACCAATCAGAATCAAAGGCGGGACAGTTCAGAATACAGTAAAAATGCTGAAAAGAGCTGATTGGTTGAAGCGGCGGGGGCTCGTCCAGTAGCTCACGCTCTGATTGGCAAAGCGGGACGAGCTCCCACCGATTCAACCAATCAGCTCTTTTCTGCCTTTTTACTGTATTTTGAACTGTCCCGCCTTTGAATATGATTGGTCAATATTTCTCCCTAGGTTAGAATGGGTCCCTGTCGCTCCTATTCTGATTGGTCAATTCTCCTCCATAGGTTAGAATGGGCCACTGTCGCTCCTATTCTGATTGGCTGGTTTATGCCGACCAATCAGAAGAGCTTAAACAATTTGAATTACTGTGTTTCCCGGCAATTCTCTCTATTGCAATTCCTTATGTAGCGCCGTCTCCGGCGACAAACGCATTGTTAGGGATTTAACTGCTTTATTTTTAGAGAAGGTTTTCAGCGCTTTATTCTGATAATGATACACACTTAATAAAAATTATTTTTTTAGTCATACTCCATGCCGCACGGCGCTGAGCGCCGAGATTGCATTGTAACGATCTCTCCATAGACTACAATGGGAGAAGTAACTCGCTCTCTGATTGGCCGGGATAGCCAAGCCCCCGCTCGCTCAGCCAATCAGCTCTTTTCTGCATTTTTACTGTATTTTGAACTGTCCCGCCTTTGATTTTGATTGGTCAAAACTTCTCCATCGGATATAATGGGTCTTTGTTGCTCCTATTCTGATTGGCTGGCTTCTGCCGACCAATCAGAAGAGCTTAAACAATTTGAATTACTGTATTTCCCGGCAATTCTCTATATTGCAATTCCTGATGTAGCGCCAGTCTCGGCGACAAACTCGTTGTTCGGGATTTAATTGATTTATGTTTATAGAAGGTTTGAGCTCTTTTTCCGAGAATATTTTACAACTAATAAAAATTATTTTTTTATTCATACTCCATGCCGCACGGTGCTGAGCGCCAAGATTGCATTGCGACGATCTCTCCATAGACTACAATGGGAGAAGTAGCTCGCGCTCTGATTGGCCGGGATAGCACAGCCCACCTGCTAGCTCAGCCAATCAGCTCTTTTCTGCATTTTTACTGTATTTTGAACTGTCCCGCTTTTGATTTTGATTGGTCAAAACTTCTCCATAGGATATAATGGGTCTTTGTTGCTCCTATTCTGATTGGCTGGCTTCTGCCGACGGTAGGTACTTACCTCTCTATACTCACCCAGTGATTCCGTCTGCTCTAGGCCCTAGACTGGATGCGTTAGGCTGGACAATGATGTCACTTCTTTGCGTTGCTTGTGCAGTGTCACACGGCTGGAGCAGGGAGCACATAGTTCTATATGCCACACTGTATGCGCTTCTCAAGGACGTGCATACAAGTGAAATAGACTCTATGGTAGAGAGAACAGACCTGAGTTCTGTTCTTTCTATCATTAATGTGAAGCAAGGGGGCGGTAGCTGGCAGCAGCCGCAGGCACCCTCTTGTTTAACAGAGTGACCGGGCTCTGTACCAGCAGCCCTGCAGGCAATAATTATAATATAGAGCTGAAAAGATAGAATTT
>JAODAL010068266.1:0-16890 GCA_025379985.1 Phyllomedusa bahiana
AAATCAAAAATGCTATAAGTAGAGAATTTTTTACAACGGGTCAAGAAATAAACAATCTGGAAACTTGTGAGGCGTGACGGAGGGGTCAGTAGTTCTTGCTGTTATCTCTTTGCTATCAGGTCGTGATTTGTGGCCCTCACAGTTTTACGCATAGTGTGACATGAAACTAGCATGAATATTAAGTCCAATTTGCAGAGTTTTAAAATTTTTGCATTAATTTAAATTTACACTCCTTCATCTCGTTTTGCGTCTTAAAATTTTCCCTTTAAAAACCACAACCTCCAAATCTTGAATAAATGGTCATCTGTGGAGAAATGTGCACCCACTGGGTTGTGGACTGTAGACAAGAGGGCCTAGCTCAGGCAGTGTGATGTTGTGATCCATATCATTACCCTTGCCAATGATAGCTCCACTTACAATGTCCGGGCATTCTGAGACGGGCAAAGTAGTGCTAAACTGTGTCATGCCCTATGTATGGGAGCACAGGAAAGATCCTTTGTTTTTTAAATTGCTACGTGTTGCACATCACAAGTGGGATTTTGGTTATACCATCAATACAGCTATCTCCCAAGATCAGTTATGCCCTTTGCCAATTTCAATTTTACACACACAGCCCCCGGGGTGCAACGATGGACGGATAAATGTTTTTTTTTTCCCAGGGGGGGCTGCAGGCTAATGTTCTCTGCGGCCCCCCAAAGACAATACCAACCCCCCACCAGCAAGCTGAGAATCTTAATAGATCATGGAAATATTATTCCAATCTGAGAATCTGTTATGAGACAAATACAGAAAATAAACAAAATGAGCCGATGTCTGAGAAATTTTACATCTGCTGCTTGAACATAAATGTGTAGAAGCTTCTTCAATGGAAAGTATCATGGGAAAAAAACATTTATATTGGGACTCCTCGTTAAAAAAAAATGTGATTATCTCGTAATTTATCTGATTATCCGCATAAAAATTAAAATTTCTTGAAATATTCCAGTTTCTAGAATGTCTTTAAAGCAGATGCTTCATTTCTGTACAGATTGGGACAAGCACATGGCTGATCTAAAGCAGTTACAACAAGCAGATGCTTCATGTTCTCTGAAGCTTTAATGTACAGATTGGGGAATTACTGTTAAATTTAATAAAAAAATGTTTAAAAGTATAACAATGAATTAAAAATACGCGTCTGTAAAAGTCTGAGCTGTTAAAATATAACATAATTTATCCCATACGCTTAAGACCAGGGGTCCTCAAACTACGGCCCGCGGGCCGCATGCGGCCCGCCGAGGAATTTTATCCGGCCCGCCGCTGCCACCTGCGGCACCGGCGGTGGCAGCGGCAGAGCCACAGTCCTCTGAGTTGCTGTGCACTCTGGCCCCGCTGTCGCATGCCTCACATCATTTTGTCACCGGCCACAGCACCTCCCACATGAGGGAGGTGGCGTGGACGGTGACAGATAATATGAAAACCACTGCGAGCCAGGCGACAGCAGGGACCAGCTTCGGGGAGCGGACACTCTGCAGCGCAAGGGAGGTGCCTGAGGGCGGACATTTACAATATATGGGAGGTGTCTGTGAGTGGCAGAGGGCGGACACTGTGCAATGTATACGCAGAATGTCCGCCCTCTGCCCTCACAGACACCTCCCATATATTGTAAGTGTCCGCCCTCCAGCACCTCCCGTCCGCTGCAGAATGTCCCCCACCCACAGTCGTCCCTGGCGATGCCGATCGTTAGGGTCCTAAGTCAATACCGAAGGTACGGGCTTAGGACCTTAGCGATCGGTGATAGCAGCGGCGCCGGGACTAACTGTATGTGCGTCTGCCGGACGCACATACAGATAGATGCTTCTTTGGAGAGCAGGGGCTCTCCGCTCCGCAGAGTTCTCTGGTGAGGCGCAGGAAGGATGCGCCTCACCAGAGTGCACAGTACGGGCGGCATCAGCGTCATCACGCTGTGGCGCGGTCTGGTGACGTCACGCCGCCCGAAGAAGAAGCCTGGAAGCAGCTACAGCAGCGGGGAGCCAGGTAAGTGAGTGATGTCAGTTTTTTATTTTTAATTAACTCTACGCCTGCTTTGGGCCAAATTCTAAATATGTCTGCTGCGGGCCGAAATGTACCTACGTCTGCTGGGGGCCTAAATGTACCTATACCTGCTGGGGGGCCTAATTCTACCTACACCTGCTGGGGGGCCTAAATGTACCTATACCTGCTGGGGCCCCTAATTCTATCTACGTCTGCTGGGGGGCTTAATTCTACCTACACACCTGCTGGGGGCCCTAAATCTACCTACAGACCTGCTGGGGGCCCTAAATATACCTACAACCTGCTGGGGGCCCCTAAAATCTCACTACAGCCCTGCTGGGGGCCCCTAAATCTACCTACAGACCTGCTGGGGCCCCTAAGTCTACCTACGGGACCTGCTGGGGCCCTAAATCTACCTACAACCTGCTGGGGGCCCTAAATCTACCTACAGACCTGCTGGGGGCCCCTAAATCTACCTACAGACCTGCTGGGGGCCCCTAAATCTACCTACAGACCTGCTGGGGCCCCAAATCTACCTACAGACCTGCTGGGGCCCCTAAATCTACCTACAGACCTGCTGGGGGCCCTAAATCTACTTACCAGACTGCTGGGGGACCTAAATTCAATAATAAATTGGGTATCACTGTAATTGTATCGACCCACCAAGTCAACCTTTTTTTAAAAACTATATTCCGGCCCTACGATGGTCTGAGGGACAGTGAACTGGCCCCCGGTCTGAAAAGTTTGAGGACCCCTGCTTAAGACCGTAGAAGAAAAAAAATTGCGTTTTTTTTATCACTTCACGTCCCCTAAAAATTGGAATAAAAAGTCGCATTTATCCCAAAACGGTACCAATAAAAACTACACTTCAGCCCACAAAAAATGCACTCAGGTCCATAGGCGGAATAAAAAAATAATTGGTTGCAGAAAATGGCGCTGCAGTGCAAATTTAAGAAACAGAGAATGCACTTATTTACAATACTAAAACATAATGAAAACCCTACATATTTGGTATTGCCGGATGCGTTATCAATTGGCAGAATACAGATAACACATCATTTATACTGAAGAATGAACACCGTAAAAACAAAACCCCCACAAACATAGCACAAGTAATTTTTTTTCACATTTCACCCTACATCAAAAATTTCTGTTTCCCAGTATATTCTATGGTAGGCTCAATGACACCATAAGAAAGTACACCTTGTCCTGCAAAAAAAGCCATCATATGTCTATGTAGATGGAAAAATAAAAAAGTAATGGCTCTTGGAAAGCAGAGAGGAAAGAAACAAAGAGCCATATTATTATGACCGGCTGTCAGGAAGGGGTTAAACATGTAGGCAAATGTAAATAAAGGCTATTACCAAATACATTGCTGTCCTGATTTTACTTCCTGTCAGAGTTAGAGCAGTTCTTATCCTACTTTTTTACATAAGCTTCCTTAGTTAGCGAACACCTCTCTGTGCCGTAATAGTGGCCAGGTGGGTGACATCACTCCCGCTGTATCTTAGTTTCTTTTTTCCTTTTAATGTTATTTTTTTTTTTCCCGAGGAAGATTTTAAACCCCTTTTAAAAACCAGGAAAACCCCGGTGTCCTCCTGTTAGGGTTTTCCAAAAAGCAGTTTCATAGAGCCACAGCCAGTTTTTAGACCACACTTTTTTATCAGGCTTTTGGCGGGTCTATACCCAAGTATTGACAAAACCGCTCTGCTTTCTACTTTTCCTGTTAGGCCATGTCTCTTTTTGCACACATTTTGAGTCAAAAAAAACGATTAAAACAAGTCTCCAAAACTTTTTTTTTTCTGTTTTCTTTTTTTGGCTGCGGGCCCTTTTTTGAAACATATGCAAAAAATAACAGAGGGGACGGGGTTTTTATAAATTTTTATTTAAAAAGGGTTTACAGAGCTCAAAAAGGGTTTTAAAAGTTTTATCATTTAGTTGGGTAAACAAACCCATTGATGTAGATAAGACCTCAGCAGGGGAGTGGCTCACCATGAACAAACTACTGAGGGGCAGCTTAAGCAAGAGAGAAAAAAGAAAAAGAGAAAAGGGGAGCAGAGAATGGGGGGGGAAGGTGGTTAGAAATCAAAAAGAAACTTGTTACTCTAAAAGAATTTTAAAACTTCTTTATCTCCTGACCAAGAAAAAATCAGATCATCAATGTTTTTTGGTAATAGCCCTTCTTTTAACCTTTCCCTCCATACCTAAAGCTAATAAATTTCTGGTGAGAAAAACCCTTTTAAAAAAATTTTCTCTGCTCTGCTCAAAACCGGCATCCTGAGGGGGGCAAATCATTTTTGTTTTCCCCTTTAAAGGGGATAGGGAAAAACCCCTTTAAAAACTAAGCAAAAGTAAAAATTACTTGTAAGGGCAACATGGCACATCAGCTGCACCCCTGAAAGGGGTTTTAAATCACTAAAGGTCGGCAGCGTTGCTTGTTACTGTCACACTAAAAGGGCCCCCACTTAGCCCTTTGGGTTTTTGGTTTTTTCTGAATAAAATACCCAAATGGACTTAAAGCGCATTATTTTGGGAAAAAAATGAGGGCCCCTAAAAAAAAACATCATGCCGTTCAAAAATGCAAAATTTCTTTTTTTTTTGGTTCACAGATACAGGTTTTTTTTAATAATATTTTAAGGTGTGGTAACATTAAACCCCCAAAATCATTACTTCAATTTTAATTACTTTTTGGGGCATTTTCCATTGGTTACTTTAATCATTATACAATACCGTTGGTTACCTACAAAAAACTTTCCCCCCCCCCTACGGGAAGTAGTCCCCTTTTACATTATCTTTTTTTTTTGCTTTTGCTAATAATAAATTTGCCACATTTTCACCTGATATTCAAATATTATTTTTAAAGTTTTTTAATTAACACAATTAAAAAACCTTTTTTCCAAACTTTTTTTTTTTGGTTTTTTGAATACAAAAAAAAACAGATTGTTTTTTTGTCTGGGGTGTCTAAAGAATCTGGGGAACTTTTCAATGTCCAAGAGATACAAAAAATTAATTGATGAAATGTTAAAAGAAATTTTAAAATCTCACTCCTTATACGAATTTTAAAAAATATAAACATATGTGTACCACCCACCCAATAAAGCAACTTATTTCCCTTTATCATTAAACCCAAATTCCCTTCCCCAAACCCTTTGACCCCGCTTCAGGCCTTTTATCCTCCCTGGCCACTATGTGGGTCCTTTTCACCCCCATAGTACTCGAGTGTTTTAAGTAACTCATTTTGTAAAAATTGCTCGATGAGATCAAAAAACAACCCCGGCCCAAGTATCCAAATTTTCTTTGGCTGTGAGACAACCCAATATCATCAGGCTTCCCCCCAAAATGAAATTGATAGTTATTTCAGTTTCTTGACCTTTTGCACCAAATCAGCCCCCCCATTCTTTTGACTTTCACTCATCGCCCAAATCCCCAAATTTCCAATTTTTTTTTTTTCATTTTTTTTTTGAAAACTGGAGCCAAGATTCTTTTTAATGAAACTTAATTTCGAGGCTTTTTTTAAAAATTTTCCCCTTTTTTTTGGGGGCCCTAATTCCAGCCCGGGGGGGAAATGCGTTTGCCCTTTTTCTTGCATGGACGTCTGTGATCTCACTCTTACGAAGCCTATGATTTTCCTTCCCCCCACGCCTTTTCTGCCCGCTTAGACCTTTTGAAAAACCAACTTGTTAAATCCTTTTTTTTATTTTTTAAAGTTTTTATTAACAATCAAATTTTTCCTAAAACATGCACACACCAAACCCCACGGAGACGCAGCTCGTGAAAAAAATTTAAACATATTTATGCATCTTTAAATTTCAAACCGGCTGGGGGATAGGGTAACCCATGCTAACCATGCTAATCAATCATGCACCTCACCACTACATTAAAGTACATTTCTACTGTTACACCAATGAATAATTTAACTAGTTTTAGACCTGGAAAAGGAAAAGTTAGTGGGAACTTGTTGCCCTCCAATATTTTACCTGAAAACCCATCTTTTGGCTTTGGAATAATGGATTTCCCATTTCCAAATTTTTCCAGCTGCCGGGGGCCTTTCACAGATGCGTTTGGAAAATTTTTTTTGGGCCCCAGAGAGTTATCGATGAGCTGGTTTGAAGCGGTGTCCCTTTTTTTTGGGGAAATCTTCAGGGCGGGCGTGAACCAATGCCCTTTTCGCTTTGGAATCGGCCTAAAAACCAGACTGAGCTATTGGGGAATGTGAGAACGGGTTGTAATTTTGTAAAACAAGAAGAAAAAACTTTTTCCCACAACGGGGAGCAAAACAGTAAAAATGAGTTAAAATGACAAGAATCTGCAAAATAAAGCAGGGTGCTAAATATTTGCAAGTCCCTTTTAATGTATGAGATAGCCAAGTTTTATTGTCTCCCAAAATGATGGGAGCCCTATTGTGAAAAGCTGAAAGTGAATGGTGAATATGGGGGCCTAAAGTCAAAATTTACAAAACTCTGTCCCCTTTTTTAAATTTGGGGCCCTCTGGGAAGGCTAAATTTTTTCCCAGATAAATCGGTTTGGAAATTAAAAACCTTATAAAAAACTGAAGAAAAATTTAATTTAAAAAAAAACCCCTTTTTTCCTGTGGTACAAAAGGGCCCCCCTGTTAAAATTTCATTCACATTAACCACCATAAATTTTAAAAACAAAGGGTTTGGGTTCACATTGCCCAAGGGAGGTTCCTTTTGGGAAAAACCTTTTCCCCCCGGCATATTTGCTATGGGGCCCTTTTTAAATGACGGCGCCAAATGCACCCCCAATTACCCCAAAAAAGGGTTCTGTCAGATTATGGTATCCTTCGTGTTAACAAAAAAAAAAAAAATAGCGCTATTATTTCAGCTTTTTTTACAAAAAACAGCAATGGAGATTTGAGCTGAATTTATTGTAAAGCAAAAAATTTTATATAAAAAAAATAAGAAACTTTTAAATAAATAAATGCAGCATTTTCATTTAGCCAATTTTGAACAACTTTTCAAGGGCCAAAACTAAAAAAATTGAATAAAATTTATAGACTTTTGGTGACAAAACAGAAGCAAACCCCTTTAAAAAATTTTAAAGGCAAACTGACTTTTTCCCAAACAGCACTCGGAAACAGGAGAAAAATGAAATTTTTTGAAAGTTGTAGAAAAAAGCCTAGAAATTTAAAAATTTTTCCCAAAAAACAATATCGGAGAGAGCCACATCAAAATTTGCTATCTTTCCCACCACTTTTACTCCAAGGGTCAGGGAAAACCCCATTGGGCCCCCCTATGGCCCCTACAATGGGTCACTCCCTTTTCCCTTTGGGCCCTACTTTAAAATGAATGGGGACAATGGTACCATTTAAAAAGAACATCTTGTCCCCCACAAGAAAATAAGCCTCATACATCAAATGTATGGGAGCAGAACCCAAAAAAAAAGTTGAAAAGGAAATAAAGGAAAAAACGAATGGACATTGACAAAACCAAGACAAGTGGTAAATTTTTTTTTACATTCCTATGTACTCCATTTTGGGGTAGCTCCACCCGGGCACTATGCAGGGTGAGGCGCTTTTGCTCAGTTGGCAAAGCTTGGGAAAAGCTTAAAAGGGGCCGGGCCCCCGAATGTTTTCCCAATTTGGCCCGCCCCTCAAAAATTTGGGAAACGTTTTGGAAAATTTTAACCCTTTAGGAAAAGGGAAAAACCCTTTAGTGGCCCACAAGACAAAAATTTTGAAATTATAAATGCAATTTAAACTGATCAAAGATGTTCAAAAAAATTTCCCTTTTTCCACGGAAGGTGTTTACCAAATCAGGGCCCTGGGCCCCATCCAAGGACCCGCTAAAAAAACAGGGACTGGGATTCACTTTTGGGCTGGGGGTACTGGCTTCACTTAGCCCCATAATCTTTAAAATCACCTGCTGTTTTGGAAAAATCTGTGAATGATCATCACAAACCTTCCTTTAAAAGGTAATTGGGGCCCTAACGAACATAAATACCAGGGTACCCATCACTGCATACCTTTTATATAAGGGCTTTACAGATATGGGGAAAAACCGGGATCTTTCCAAATCTTCATGGGGTACTTCCAAAAAATTCTATTTTTGTAACAACCATCAAAAAAGTGCTATCACCTCAAGGAAATGCTGGCAAAACATATTAAATCCGTGGGCGTAACTGTCACTTTCCCGGTCCCTGCAAAACAACTTTCTCCAGGGATGTTGGGGGAGCTTTCAACAGCCAAGGTTTTTATTGTTTAAAGGCCCAATTTGGTTTGTCTTCTGGTTTCCTATTGTTTTTAAAGGGGTTTTGGAAAAAAAGACAAAAAGGCAAAATCACACTGTTTCCTGTGCCGGGGGAAAATTTGGCACCCCCAGTTCCCGGCCCTTCCCCCATCACAGCCAGTCCTTTCCTTTTTACGGGCATTTCCCCACATTCCCTCCATTTTGTGGGCCCCATCAATGGGAAAACCCAAACACGTCCCTCAAACAAAAGGTTGGGCCCTTTCACAAACGCACTTCAGGTAAGTGTCACTAGCCACAAATACCTTTTTTAAAAATTTCCCCAGTATATGGTACCTATAGAGAAAATATTTAAAATGGGCCCAAAAAAATCAATAGAAAATGCCATCAATGTCCGAAGGGGCTGATAACCCCCCAGGAACACTAAAATAATCCCTTCAAAAAAGAAGGGAAAATTAAAGGGAAAGTGCACAAAAATTTAATTTTTTGTTTAAAAAACCCCATTTTATGTTCAAAAAACATTTTTTTTAAAAATTTTTTGTTATAATTTTTTTTTTTTTAAATTTTTCCCCCACACTTTCAATATTTTTTAAAATTTTTTAAATCCTGCAGTTTTTTTTTGGCCACTAGGCCTAATAAAAAAAGTTTTTTGACTTTCCTTTTTCTTAAAAGAAAGAATCTCGGCTGCTCCTTATCACATAAAAGGGTCAAACGGGAAAAGGGGACCCCAGTTGAATAGGTAACACAGGGGCCACCAGTCACAAAAGGAAATTTGTCACAGTTTTACCCAACGCCCCAAATGATTTTTTTCCTAGGTAAAAGAAACAAAGACTAGAAAAAAAATCCAAAAAAGTGAATGGGCTGATTCAGTCCTTTTAAATTTCCTATGGCATTTAAAACTAAGTAAAGCACCTCTGACCGGGTGTTAAAGCAAGGGAAAAAGGGCCCATGGCCAAAATTTAAAAATGCAAGACTTAAATTTAAAAAATATTGAAAGTGATAAAAAAATAAAAAAAAAACAAAACCCAAAAAATTTCCCAAAAAAAGTTTTAAAAAAATAAAAATGGGGCTTAAACAAAGACTCATTTTTTTGAGACGCATTCCCTTTAAATGGTTTACGTTCAATAGGTGCTGTTCCCACCTCTTGGACAACCCCCCCTATCCAAAAAAAACCCCCAAACCCCCTCTGTTTGAATGGAAGGTTTTTTTAAAGGGCCTTGGATGTAAACACACCCCCCCTTGATTTTTAAAAAAGAGAGAGTTCGTGAAAATTTTTTCTCATGAAAAGGTTTCCCGGGGCCCACCTCTGGGACCCACACTGATGAGACATTGATGACATATCCTATTAATATGTCATCAATGTCTACAGTGAAATAACCTGTTTAAGTCTAGCAAGAATTTACAAGTTGCTTCTGGCCCCCAAGTTTGTCATATAACTTGAAGGGAATTAATTAATTTAAAAAAAATTTGACAAGAAAATAAACTTTGGGCTATGAAAAAAAATGAGAAGGTGTCTGCCACGGGGGGGGGGGGGTTAAAGGGGGGTGGGACCACTCCCTACAAACATGTATGTAGGAAAAAATGTGCATAATTGGGAAATTTTTAAAAATTGAAAATATGGGGGAATAATTTAAAGGGGTTTCCCAAAATACTTTTTTAGGGGAAGGGGAAGAAAGGAGAAGCATGGCTGGGCCTTCAGCCAATCATTGTGAACAGGGGGGATTTGGAAAGGCCCGGGCAAAGGAGTTTAAAAAGGGGGGCTGCCATTCAAGGGGCAGATTTTAAATTTTTTTTCTTATTGTACTGTCAGGCTGGGTCCACACGACACATGGGGAAAAAAATCCACAATTTTTTAAACCTAAAACCGCGTTGTTTTCCAAAGGGGTCTTTTGGCATGGGTTTTCAATGGGGGAAATTTTTGGTCGTTTTCCCTAGACTCAAAGGAAATTTTTGGAACCAGATCCATAAAGAGATGTTTTAAAAAGTGTTTTTTTTCTTTAAAAAAAAGGGGGATTATTAACATGTTTTCCAAAATTTTTTGCAAAATCTTAATTTTTTTAAATCCGAAATTCAAGAAAATGGGAATTTTTGTGAACTAAAAACTTGGATTTTCAAATTTAGGCCTTTTGGGGAAGTTTAAAGGGCCAAATTTTTTTCAGTTTTTTAAAAACCAAAACCACGGAAAAACTTACTTTTAAATCATGTAATTTAGACAGACCTTAAGCATCAGAGTTATTCCAGCAAAATGGTCACTTGGCCGTAAACCGTCTGTGGACCAAGACTAGGCTATCCTGATCTACCTGGGCCAAAGACTGCTCACAGAGGAGAGGAAGAGAGAAAGTCCAGAGACAGGTAGATGGAAGAGAGAGAGGGAAGAACAGTGAGAGAAGAGGGACAAAACAGAGAAATGTCTGGGAGTGTGTAACAGCTCAGCTACTTACAGAGACCTAAATATTCTAATCCCCTGCTATAGAAAACCAAACCCCTACATGAGGGGTACCAAATATTTTAAAAGTGCTTGTGACCAGTGGAAAAGCCTATGAAAAATTGGGAATTTTTAAAGAGGACCTGTGACCCGTTTTCCCGGGCATGTCCCTTTTAAATTAAAAAATAGTATATAACCCAATTCCCGGAGCCCTATTCCCCTTATATACTGTGTTGTTCTGTTTTCCCCTTTTTATTCCCCTTTTTAAAAATTTTTTTACTTAAAAGGGAGTTAGATGGGCTTTTGGGGGTTGCTCACCACCGTACATACCCCAAAATCCCCCAAAAAACCCCAAAGGGGGGTAATTTTTGGTTTAAAAATAAAAATCGGTACTTGTAACGCCCGCTTTCAAGGAACTAAAGCCCAGCAAGCAGTATTTCAACCTGGCATTTTAGAAAAAAAAAAGCCCCCCCCAAAAATAAGGGCCCCTTTTTTGGAAATGAAAAAAATAAAGACGTCTTAAATTTTTTTTTAAAAAATGGTGCCTGTTCAGACTTCCACATTTTGGGGGAGTAGATTCCCGCTACAAAACAATCAAAAATGGGGGCAGCCACCCCCCCACAGCCCAAAAAAAAAATAATTTTTGGCTGCCCCATCCAAAAAGTTTTTTTTTTTTTTTGAAAATTTTAGCATCAGGTGCACATTGGTTTGGGCCCGTAAAAAAAGCAAACCCAATCCAATAAACAGCACAAACTAAAAAACAGTCAAATGGGAAAATAGGGGAAATTTTTGGAAAAGCATTTCTGCTACTTTGAATACATGAAAAAATTTTAAAGGGTTTTTAGTTTAAAATTTTTTATTTAAAAAGTATAAAAAATCCCCCCGCATTTATCCCAAGGGGACATCAATACAGGTGGGGAAACCAAATCTAAATTTTAAACCTCTCTTGGTGCCCGTTCCCGACCTCCATATTTAAGGGAGTAGATTTCCAGCAAAAAGCTACCTGCATTGATTTAAAAAAAACCCGTGCAGTGGGGAGAGTGCCAAAAAACCCAAAATGGGGGCCAACCCTCCCCTTTTACAAAAAGTCTAAAAAACAATGGTTTTGGGCTGCACATCCAAAAAAGTTTTTTTTTAAAATGAGCATAGGTGCACATTGGTGTGGCAGTAAAATACAAACACAATCCAATATCAGCAGCACACTACTAGCTGTAATGCAGAGGTGGATTCGCTGGACCACCGCAAGCGATGATAGTTAAGCCACGCCAGGGAGCGGAATCTAAGGAGCCCCCGTATATTCACCATAGCCCGCCGCAAAGCGGGATGGACTTGCTGCGCGCGTGAGGCTATCAGGTCGCTACCCCTGACGTGACTGCTTGCGATGGCGGCCGGGGTACGGCGTGGTACAGAATCGTAAATCCGTAGCGCGTAGTCGGGGACAGGCAGAGGTCAGGGCAGCGGCAGAGGTTCGTGGTCAGAGACGGGCACGGTCAGGCAGGCGGCAAACAGGCAAGGTCAGGAAACGTAAGCAAGCGGACTGGTACACAGGTAATCAAACAGAACTCCAACTCTCTCTAAACACACGGAATGCACACCAACGAACTGGCAGGAAGTGCTGGGGGCGTATCCCTTAAATAGAACCAGCGCCCGATAATAGACCAATTATCGGGACGCTGGCCCTTTAAATCCAGAGAAGCTGTCGCGCGCGCGCCTTAAGCAGCGGGCACGCTCACGGCGGCCGGGACAGGCAGGAGCAGCGTTCACAGGAGCGTGGATGGGTAAGTGAGCCGGCGCCGGGACCCGGACCGCAGCGGGATGGTCGCGGGCGGCCGCGGCACCCTCGCCGGACCCCTGCGGGCAGGGGGGCGGCCGCAGGGAGCAGCGGTGCCCGCGACCCCCGTGACACTAGCACTAAAAAAATCAATCAAAAAGAACATAGGAATTTTTGGAAAAGCATTTCTGCTACTTTGAACCAACCAGTCTGTCCAAAAAGATTTAGCTGTTTAGCTCACTGATGGTTTGAAGCTATGCTGGTAGAAAGGATGGTGATCTTCAGCCTAGCAGCAGTCGTATTAGGTTGTTCATTTCCCGTCCTGCAGAACTAAACAGATTTTTCTAAAAATAAATTAGATGGAGAACATTTTTAATTTACAGGGAACTCACAAGGAAACAATCTCAAATTAAATATGTAGATTATTATAGGTTTAATATATTCAGTTTCCCAGCAGGGTCCCTTTTTAATAAAACGGATATTATTTCATATATCATGTTTTCAAATGGAGATAAGAAACCCTTAACATGACTAAGTATGGAGATAAGATGTAGGACAGGAAAGCTACAAGGGAGGGGGTTTCCTTCCTTTAAACCATATAATGTAATAGGTATATTGTAGTACACAACATGAGATAAGATGAAGTGATTACACATGCCCAATATATGCAGGGCAAAGTGATCGCTTATTGTTTGTGTATATATACATCGTTGTTGGTGCAATGAATTCACAAGGTTTTTATGTTTCCCTTTAGAAAGTCCTGGATGAGTGCCAGAATCTGAGATCCTGCCAGCTCCCTGTGAATAGTCGTGTTTTTGGGATAGACCCATGCCCGGGCATAACCAAGTATCTTTTGGTGACATACAAGTGCAAACCTAGTATGTGCATTAATATCGTTTTTTTATTATTTTATCATGTTATTAATCTTGGCTTAACTCTTGTGCTCAATTGCAAAATCGTCAAAAGGCCCCCACCTATGTGCCATTTATAATACTGGCGTCTTCTTATGTGGCAGAGGGACTGTTAGGCCCCGTAGGTTCCAGGGCTCAATAGCGACTGCAACCTAAGCACCCCCTATAGCTGTGCCATTGCTCTTCATACGACATATTTACATCAATACAAGAAGGCAGAAAACTGATATAAACTAGGCATAGACTCAGCTCACACTGCAGATAGGCTTTGCTCTGGTGGGTTCTCATTGCTTTTTGACGCCATCAAAGAACACAGAAACACAATGGAAATGTGATGGACCTCATCATGTGTCAATGGGTTCTGTCGAGATTTGTTAAAAAAGAAAATAACCTTTACAAACATAACTTCTTAGCTTGTCTTCTTCAGGTCAGCCACTTCTAATTTAGTATGTTTGAAAGAAGGAGGAGTGACAACCAATATGGCCGACATCTCCAATAGGAGTTGTTACCTTGATTTCCTGACCTACAAGTACAACTTGACCAAATTTTAAACTGATTCCCCTACCACCACCTACTATGGCCCATTTAAAATACTGTTTTATTTTATTATGGGCTACTAAGGTGTGATTGCTCCCTCTATAGATCTTACATTTTCTGATTTTAAATGTATCAAACAACGAACATCAGTACCCAACAGTCAACAAGCAACAACTAAAGGCCTCTATACACATTACAGAAAAGTTGGCCAAACCTAACGATTTTGGTAAGACCAGCTGACTGTCTAATTTGTATGGGAGCCTTCTAACGCCACTACAACAGATGATATCAGGGGACAGGATGACTTTTGTTTTCCCTAGAGCATTTCAGATACAGTCAACTTCGTTTTCATCAAAGTTTTATCCAGGGCTCTGGAGACGGCAAGCCAAAGCCCCGACTCCGACTCTTCAATTTCCCAAACCTCCGACGCCTGACTCCAACTCCGACTCCTGACTTCCTCATACTCGGCGCATGTTTAAGTGATACGTTTACCACTTTACTGCAGTAAAATGGTAACATCAGGCTGCTTAATAAACCTTATGTACAATAATCAAGCCATTTGGGTAGAACAACACAGACAAGCAAAATGGTACATTGTTTTGATCTTTGAACACATCGTGGGGTAGAGTTGAGACAAAACTGTATTTGTTTCCAAATCCAGTCTGCACCAACATTGGGAATGTGTAGAAAGAGACCTGGGATCAGATTTTGGTCAAGGCATGCTTGAATCTGATCCAGAGCCCAGAAGGATTCAGGCAGTATTGAAAACCAAAGGTTGTTTGTGCATGCTGGAAGCACCCCTAAAGTAAGACAGTAAAATACTGTTCAAAAGTTTTAGGCAAAATGTTGCAAAGCAAGACTGCTTTTAGAAATAGAAGTGGTAATAGTTTAGTTTAATCAACTAACAAAATGCAAAGTGACTGAACACAAGAGAAATCAAAATCACATCAATATTTGGAGTGACCACCCAGTCCTGGGGCAGATGATATGACCCATTGAGCCTTGATCTCATCATCCAGTCTGTTTGGGATTATATGAAGAGACAGAAGGACCTGAGCAGCTACATCCACAGAAGATCTGGGCTTACTTCTCCAAGATGGTTGGAACAACCTCCCTGCCGCATTCCCTGTGTAATGTTTCCTATTGCTGATCACACCAATTACTGATATTCCATTTAGATTTCTCTTTTGTTCTTTCTCTTTGCATTGTGTTAATTGCTCAAATTAAACTATCAACACTTCTATTTTTGAAAGCATTTGTACTTTGCAGCATTTTCTCCACTTTGGCACAGTACTGTATACTGGTACCTTAACAGGGTGTTCCAACACTAAAAAAGCTTATGAGTCTATTGGAGCATGATAAAAATTAGAAGAAAAGAAGAAAACTTACCTACTGAACCCTTCAGATGCATCGATACGGCCGTCTTGGTGATACCGGCAGATGACTTCCCCGTTCATTCTTCTTGTGACTGCTACAGTCAAACACAGGCCACAGCAGTCACGTGTTGTTTATCCAGCATGTGACCTCTAAGGCCTATGGATGGCTGTAGTGATCATTTAAAGAATGAACGGGAAGGTCATTTGCCGGGATCACCAGGACAGCTGCAGCGATGGAATAGGAGGGTTTATGAGGTAAGTTTTCTTCTTTTCTTTTTTTCGAGCTCCGAGGGACTTACGTGCTGTTTTGAGTTTCAGAACATCCCTTTAACAACAACAAAAATGAATGACTAAGATCATTTTTACAATCAGGTTTTCCACTTTGGCTGGTGACCCATTTCCATGTTATATACCCTTTTAGGGCTAATGTTTATTGCCCTAATGTTAACCCAAACGCTAGCATTGGCTCAATGTAGCAGGGGCCCCCTGACAGGAACCAGATGCTTTTACATGGTTTTCATTCAAAGCTGATTTAAAGGGAATGTGTCATCAAAAAATTACTTATCATTTAACTCATGATTTTATGTTACACATAAACATATATTTTAAGAGCCTTTGGTTATTTTTTTTTAATTTTCCATATCACTTTTAATATGTTTTAAAAATTCTTAAGTCCTGCAGTTTTCACTTTGTCCACTAGTCCAAATAACAGTCTGACACTTCCTGTTTTGTAGAGAAAGATTTTCAGCAGTCTCCTTATTATCAGAATAAGCAGGATTAGGGCATGTCCCCATGGCATGTGTTTGCGGCCGGTTTTTCAGACGGTGTGCAGTTTTGCAGACTGCCTGAAAAACCGGCTGCAAACGAGCACAACGGGCCTCTATGGAAAACCCTTGCAGTAGTCCCCACTGCACGGGTTTTCCGCCCGGCGGTTTTTCAGACCACCGGCCGCCCGAAAAACATTGAACATGCATATTCTTCCAGTTTTTGGACGGAATATGTGCAAGTGAATGTGACGGGGGAGGGCTTTTCTCCGCTCATCTCATCAAAAAGTCGCATGCATTCCAAACTGCTAGCAATAAAAAGTACGCTTCAGCCCACAAAAAATGCACCCCCCACTGACGTCTGTAGGTGTTAGTACAAAAAAGTTATTGGACGCACAAAATGGCGCCGTGGCACAAATTTCAAAAATAGAAAATGTTTGGAATTTTTTTATGGTACCAAAACATAACGGAAATCCTACATGTTTGGTATTGGCAGATGCATAGCTACATGTAGAATACAGATAACACATCATTTTTACCGAAGATTGAACGCCGTAAAAGCAAAAAACTCACAAATATGTCGCAACTAAGTTTTTTTCACAATTTGTCCCACTTGGAATTTTTTTGCGGTTCCCCAGTATATTCTATGGTAATATGAATAACACCATTAGAAAGTACATCTTGTCCCGCAAAATAAAAGCCCTCATAGGTCTATGTAGGTGGAAAAATAAAAAAGTTATGGCTCTGGGAAAGCGAGGAGGGAGAAATGAACGTGTCAACAAAAAATATCGCAAGGTCCTTAAGGGGTTAAGAAGTTAAAAAAAATGGCGACAGATTCCCTTTAAGGGGAGATCCTTTCCTACAAAACAAATTCCTGGAAAAAAATTTTT
>JAODAL010068267.1:0-16890 GCA_025379985.1 Phyllomedusa bahiana
TTGTCCCCGTATGTTTTTTTTTTTGGCTCCGCTTTAAGCCCGTGTTAAACCATGTATGCTATGTATTTTGCTCGGTGAAATCATTCACAGATGTTCCGCCACATTAGTCTTTTATCACCATATATTATGGCAGATGAAGTGGCGTCATTAAAGGGTACATTCGCCAAGCCTTTGACTGTGTGGCTGCTAGTCAGTGAGTCCAGTTGGGAGTGTACCTGAGTACTAAGGTGACTGGGATTGTAAATATGGCGCTGATTCCGGGAATTTGGTTAGGAAACGGCATCTGTGTCTTCCTGACATGCGCAGTGTACGATTCTGAACGCCGGGCGCCGCGTGGTTTGTGCCGGCTTTCGGCATATGCGCAGTGTCGATTCCGGCCGTGCTAACCGGAGGTGACATGGCGTTTCACTTCCGGACATGCGCAGCCGAGTATCCGGAACGCCGGATAATCATGTGCAGTGAAATCTGCAATGGGAACCTGGAAACGGGCATAAATCATTACCATCCATGTGCAAACACTGGGGATTTGTACATTATACATCTGCGGGGTCATTTAAGACATATAAGGGAGACAGAGATAATCTTTCTCTGTATCCCTCTTATCTTGGGTGCCAGCATGCTAGAGGAGCTGCGGGATTCATCGTCGTTATACCCGGCAGCACTTAAGCTAAGTATCGATTCATTTATCCAACTTGAATGGGAAGTACATGTGTTGTAGTATATGCGTTGTATATAGCATATTCTTTTTCCACAGCGAATTTAGAATCCCCTGATGAACCCTAATATAGTACGGGGGAAACGCGTCGGGATAGCTGGGATATAAAGGTTTTTACACACGCATGTAGTGACATTGCCTGTCATTAAAAGCGGAGCCGCTCTTTTTCGGGGCGATTACTCCACTGACGGACAGTGCACAGTATGCTGTATCATCTAGGTATGTAGTGGTAGTATATAGGGGTTAAGATATTAATATTTTAGCAAGTTTAGTAAAAGTTATGTTTTAACAGGGATTATTATTTGCAGTGACATTTTTTCTAGAATTAAAGTACTAAAAAACTTGCATGTACAAAATAGCTGGTAAAAAAAATTCCTCTGAATTGTACAAGGGAGGTACAGGAAAACTTGACCAGATTAGGTTATTCAGAGGACATGGAGTATGGAGCACGGACAGAGAACAAAGTACAGAGACAATTTCCTCCAGCACGTTGAGTAAAATGAGAAAAAGAATGCCAAGATAAAGGGCACCTGGGTGTAACAGGAGCGTTAACCACCAGTATTTCCAAGTGAAGCTCAATTGGTCCACACTCATACGGAGGGGCAAGCGCTACCAGGTATTTACTGTGTACAGAGGAAGGCTGGAGTTCTCACACTTCCCGCACTCTGCTTCAGCACGACAGTTTTCATTGCTGCGTCATCAGGGCATTTTAACCTGCGTGTTAATAGATGACGGACGCCAGCCTGGGCTTTCACCGCACCCACTGTAACTCCGGCCCTGGGTCATGCTGTGGCACAGGACAGGTATAGTCAATGTCCAGTGAAACTAAAATGGTGGTTGAAAGACTCCTATTTCCGGCACTTTTTAATCCGTGGGTCAGACAGGTTTAATGGTCATTCTGCGGTACAGGACAGATATAGTTAGTATCCAGTTCAACTAAAATGGTGGTTCAAAGACTGCTTTTCCCGGCACTTTTTAATCTGGAGTCATGCAGGTTTGGGGCTTATGCTGTGGCCCAGGACAGGGATAGTAAATGTCCAGTGAAACTAAAATGGTGGTTGAAAGACTCCTTTTTCCGGCACTTTTTAATTGTGGGGGTCATGCAGGTTTGGGGCTCATGCTGCGTTCCAGGACAGGGATATTCAATGTCCAGTTCAAGTAACATGATGGTTCAAATCATACTGCCTTCTGGCACTTTTTAATTTGTGGTTGATGCAGGTTTAAGGGTCATGCTGTGGTACAAGACAGGGATAGTGAATGGAGTGTGTGTTTTTTTCTGTGACTTTTATAACCTAAGTGTGTTGCCTAAGATGTAGCAGGTATCCATTTGACTGTTGTGGATGTTAATTCCAGCTTCTTCAGCCTTGTTTGGGTGTAAGAATGAAGGTGTTGTTGCTCTCCCATAGACTTTAAAGGTCATCGGAGATGATCGACTATTGAAAAACCTTATCGATGGTGGCCGACTATCGACTATCGCCCGATGTCGATAGCCAACTTAATCGCTCAACACTATGTGGCACCATTGCTCAATATGTTACGACTAAGGGCTGAGGAACAAGCCTGAAAAGTGTCAACTTGTGGTGTTTTTGGATGTTTTTACTATGATTTTATAGTTCTTTTCTTCAATAAAGAGTGAACCTTCTTCATATCTCCAACATCCTGTGTGTACGAGTGCTGGATTACAACAGTCTTCTTTGTATTCACCATTTCATCTTCAGCCGGATGATTTCCATTGCACCGTGCCCTGAACAGGAGGATTCACGTACCCTGCTTTTCCCGAGGTATCTGGTGAGCTGTGTTCACACTTTTTTCTATCACATTAAAAAAACAAGTACCTCCTCTGTGATGTCATCACTCCACCTCCCATGCATGCTCCCGAGGCTGATATGTTTGGCTAAACCACAGAGGAGAACTGTATTGTGCACAAGCTCTACAGGTTTTGTTTTCTCCTCTTATCTGCTCAGGAGAGAAGATAAGCTCCAAGCAAGCAACATTCAGGAACTACTGCAGGGTGCGGGGGGAGGAGGGCTCAGCAGGGAGACTCAGATAATTACATTACAACCAGCAGATTCTCTATACAGCAGACACAGGCTTTGTTCTCCCCCTCTCTTCAAAGCTTGTTCATGTGCCCTGACATCAGATAAGAAGTGCAAGCAACGCAATCGTGGCCAGATCAGCTCCTGGTCGTAGCTAATAAAAACAGTCAGGAAACTAAGGGCATGTAAGCAAGGCTGCAGCTCTCACAGGCTACACTTTTTTTAATCACATATATTTAGAAAAGTGATTAAATACCCATTTTGGAGGATCCCACTTCAACATTACATCGTGGCAAAACCCCTTTCCCCCTTTAAACGACCTTGGGCGTTGAGTACGTCCAGGGCCGCAAAGGGGGTTTTGCAGGGGGATCGCTCCGCGACCCCCCCGCACAGCCACGGGGTGTTAGCGGCAATCGCTGCTAACACCCGGCAGTAACAGCGCCGGCGGGTGGCTCCGCCCGCTGGCGCTGGTTTTTTTACCCATCAGGCGCCGCGGCAAAGATGGCCGCGGCGTCTGAATTAACGCCGATCGGTGCCGCGCACCCATCGGTTTCGGTGATCGGCATAAGCGCAGCTATGCGCGCCCATCCGATCACCGGGCATTGTGGGGGGGAGCCTTGGGAAGGCTCCGTCACTTACCCTGGCCGGTTTGCCCCCCTTCCGTCCGCAGACAGGAAGTGGGGAAACCGCCATCTTTGGGACACCCTAATGCATTGCCTATGCAATGCATTAGGTTGTTATTAACAATCGCGCCACCTAGTGGTCAAGTACCACAGGTGGCCTCAGTGTTTACAGTAAAAAAAATAAATAAATAAAGTTTTAAAGTACAAAAAAAAAAAGTATTAAAAGTTCAAATCACCCCCCTTTCCCCATTTTACAATAAAATCATTAAAATAATAAAAAAGTTACACATATTTGGTATCACTGCATCCCAAAAATTCCTATCTATAAAAATATAAAATCATTCGTCCCGTGCGCTGTGTGCCGTAGAAGAGAACAAATTCCAAACGCCAAAAATGCGGGTTTTTTTTGTCATTTTACGTCACTCAAAAAATGGAATAAAAATGATCAAAAAAGTCGCATGCATTCCAAACTGCTAGTGATAAAAAGTACACTTCAGCCCGCAACAATGCCCCCTCACTGACGTCCGTAGGTGTTAGTACAAAAAAGTTATTGGTCGCACAAAATGGCGCCGTGGCGCAAATTTCAAAAATAGAAAATGTTTGGAATTTTTTTACGGTACCAAAACATAATGGAAACCCTACATATTTGGTATTGCCGGATGCGTAACAACCTGAAGAATACAGATAACACATTATATTTACCGAAGATTGAACGCCGTACAAGCAAAACCCCCGCAAACATGGCGAAAATACATTTTTTTTCACAATTTGTCCCACTTGGAATTTTTTTGCGGTTTTCCCAGTATATTCTATAGTATAGTGAATAACACCATTAGAAAGTACATCTTGTCCCGCAAAATAAAAGCCCTCATGTGTAGGTGTAGGTGGAAAAATAAAGAAGTTATGGCTTTCAGAAGGTGAGGAGGGAAAAAACGAACGTGTCACCAAAAAAAAAACGCCGGGTCCTTAAGGGGTTAAAGATAACTCAAAAACATAAGGCATACATATTTCTCCTATCCATCAATCAGATGGGAAAGATGCAAGAATTTCCGATGGAAAGATATTATAAAAATAAACAAAATGTAAACCCCAAATAATAAAATAATAAAAATCGCTACAGTACCACATACACCAAAGGTGCTAAGAGCCGTAGTGCTTGAAATGCGTCAGAGGATGGGAGCCATATGTCTTCAACATTAAGGGGGACATGTATGAACGCAAGATATCGGGTGTCTTTTCAGCCCAATATCAGACACGGCCTTGTTCATACATGTTTAAATCTCCTGCACTCCAGGGCGCATTACATAGCGTCTGAGGCACTTTGTAATGTGCCCGATCTCGAGGGCTGTGCGGGAGGCGGGGCGCACTAGAACCATAGCGAAACTACATATTTGTAGCTTCGCTGTGGCATTTCTGGGCGCATTACTGCTGGAACAGGTAGAGCACTTTCAAAGTGGTTTACCTGAGCCAGAACTGTCGCCCGAGCGCTAGAATGTGCCTGATTTATGACCCGCAGTAGAACAGGTTCATACAGGGCTGGGACAAGGCATTTTGGTGCCCTAGGCAAGTACAGCCAATGGCGCCCCACTCGCTCCCCAAAAAATGCCCCCCCCCTAATTCATCTCACCCCTGCGCCAGGTCCTGTCACTAATTGTCTGCACATTCCACATAGATCCAGTCCATCCCCTCTGCAGTCACTGCACAATGACAAATCAGCCCTGACAAATTTGCATTTTCAAAATCGCTCCCCTCTGTATGACAGTGTAATACCTAACAAATAAGTCACCAAATAATCAACCGATACATGGAGCAAATCTACCAGACAAATGATTGTTACTAAAAACACTCCTACAAAACCAAGACCCAAAACTATTACTACTAAATTCAAAACGAAATCCTGCTTCCGCCCTCCTCCACACACTCCCCAGTACAGGTACCTTCACTTGATTCCTCCTGCTTAGTACTGCCTTGTAAGTGGAATGGTTAAGACGTTCCCGCTCGGAAAAGCTGCCAGGCACGGCTAATATACTCCAAACAATGCATCCACAAACAGAAACTCCAGCGGGTACGTAAAACTCTTCTTTATTCCAAATTGATCATCACAGGACAGTGCAAAATACGGATAAACTCCAACGCGTTTCTGGTCTCTCTGGACCCTTGATCACGGCATACCAGCGGACGCACATACAGCTAAAGAGGCCGACGGCGCTCCAGGCCCACGGCAGCGGCCTGGAGCCCGGGAGGTTCGGGGCCCCTGACTGCACCCTTTAGGGACAGGCAGAGGTAGGCGCCCTAGGCGATCACCTACCTCGGCCTACCCATCGTCCCGGCCCTGGGTTCATAAATCAGGCGCATTCTATGCCGTTATTAGGCGCATGAAATTTGACATTTGCACGTCAAATTTCATGCATGTCGCCCTAGGTGAATAAAGTGTATCATTATATTTAATTTTTTTTTTCTGGTGCTGGAAGCAGTTAACATTGGACTGGAGTCTTTTGGAGACTATTTATGTTGTATTCTTCCTTGCATCGGAACACGTATTGAGGACTGTCTTATTTTCATGGGCATGATGTATGTGGGGTGAGCACAGGAAACTTTTTCTTCTTTTTCTATATTTAACCCGTACAGTGAACAACGCAAAAAATAAGAACCAGGATTGTGTATTTTCATCCAACCTCCGAAAAAACGGAATGAAAAGTTATTAAAATTTTTTTATGTAAGAGGAAATGAATGAAAACGTTGGTTAAGAGCTAATACCTCGTGTTTGATATGCATGCAGTTTTGCTCTGTGATACTGGGGAGCAGGGGGTGTCAGTATCTAATGTTGGGCACTTGGAATATGCTGGGTAGCCCACCCAATTGAATAGTAATGGCATCATCAATTGGTTGCAAGCCAGCATGGTGCATCACACGTAACTGTATAATTGGAACCCTTTATAAGCCTTATCTATATGCAATTGTAATACTAGCAATAACCCCTCTCATAGATAGTAGGCATGTAAGTGGTTGTTTATCAGTATTTTTGCAGTTGAGAAATGCCCACTGTATAGTATTGTGGCTTTTCTGCATGCTGGTGTGAACTGGTACTTATCCAATGTGTAGTTTTTTTTTACTAGCCAGTCACCACTCTATTGGATGGGAGTGGGAGCAACTGTTCAGTAGCGAGCTGCACCTGTTACATTTCTCCCAGGTAGCACTGGGGCTGGTGTTGCCTCCTTCTGGGAATGGTTTATTGACCAGTCATTGATCTGTAAGTGCGGCCTTGTGTCTGTGTGTTTAAGTAAAAAATGTCCCATTTTTCTATGATTTTTTGTAAATTGCTAGTAAGGCTACTGTAGGGACTGTAAAGAAAGTGAGGACCCTTGACGTGCATTGTGAGCAGAGGCGTAACTTCAAGTTCTTGGGCCCTAGTACAAATAGTGAAATGGGGCCCCTTAAAGGGGATTTGCCGAGACAAAGATTCTTACCTCTCTGCTTAGCACAGGCAGAATGTCAACAAATCACGCTGAGTCATGAAGCTGCAGGGGAGAGAGGGTGGGGGCAAGTGAGGAGTAAGGAATCCAAGGGAGCGTCTCAAAACTTAAGTGAAATAATAAACAGTACAATACAGCAAGACACAGCCTCAGACTGCACTGTCAGGAGGAGCCTTATCTGCTAAGAATCTAATGTAAACAAACCAAGGAGCTGAAAGAGAGAGAGACGCACACCGCCAGAGCACAAAGCTGCATAAAGGATCCTGTGACATGTTCACTCAAATAATCAAACTATAACTTGTGGATTCTGTATACAAAAGACAACACCTTTTCTCCACAGCAGCTTGAAATCTTCTTCATGTTCTCTGTCATCAGATAAAGCAGGGATCTAATCACTCTACAACTAGTTTATTCTGTATACAAAAGAAAACATATTGCTACCCGGTGCCTTAAAAACTTCTGCAGCTCAGTCGCATCATATAAGAAGTGTGATCTGCACAAGCCCGGCCAGCAGCTCTTGTCAGGCCGTATCTAATAGACGCTTTGAAGTAACTATGGGCATGTAAGGAGGCTGTAGCTCTCTCAGACTGCAATTTTGGTAATCACATATATTTAGAAAAGTGATTAAAAACCCATTTTGGAGGATCCCACGTCAACATTACATCGTGGCAAAACCCCTTTAACTATCATGTGCCATTTACAATGCTGCAACAGAAGGGCTTTTGGGGCCCCCTCAGACTGCCGGGCCCGGTAGCGACTGCTACCTCTGCACCCCCAATAGCTACGCCCCTGATTGTGAGCTTGTGTATTTTGGCTAAAATACCAAATAATATCTTATGTTTAATATTTTTCCAGTATGTAGTTTTGCCCTGTAAAACCAGGGAGCAGGGGGTGTCAGGATTTTGTGTTGGATACTTAAAATATGCTGAGAAAGGGCAGATCTCTTCCTAGGGAGAGCACCTATATAGGTGTGTGGAGATTCGAAATTGCCTTTTTGCACTCCACGAAGCATCTGCATATCACAAGGCATTATGGGAAAGGATCTGAGAAGATCAAGCGCCCTCTGTTGGATGTAACAAATCCTCAATTTGCTTTTGACCCACTGGGTCTTTGGAAAGCAAAAGGGATATTAGCCAAGCCAGTATCACTCATCTGTAGACAGCCGTTTCGGGGTTTTTCCCCTCGTCAGTACAGAGCATAGCGATGTAGCAAAACATCAATTTACTTCTGCACTGATGAGGGGCAAAACCCTGAAACAGCTGTATGCAGATGAGTGATGCTGGCTCGGCTAATATTCCCTTTTACTTTTTAAAGATTCAGTGAGTCAGAAGCAAATTGAGGATTGGTTACATTCAATAGAGGGCGTTTCAGCTTCTCAACTCCTTTCCCATAATGCTTTGTGATATGCAGATGCTTCGTGGAGTGCAAAAGGCAATCTCAAATCTCCACACGCTTATATGGTGCTCTCCCTAAGGAAAGATCTTCCCTTTCTGAGCAATTCATTGCCTCCCACTCAGCCAAGCTAGCATCGCTCTGCTCTGTACTGACGAGGGGCAAACACCCCGAAACGGCTGTCTACAGATGGGTGATGCTGGCTTGGCTAAATATCCATTTTGCTTTCCAAAGACTCAGTGGGTCAAAAGCAAATTGAGGATTTGTCACATCCAACAGAGGGCGCTTGAGCTTCTCAGCTCCTTTCCCATAATGTCTTGTGATATTGGAGTATGCTTTGCAGTCCGCTCAATCGAATGGTAAGGACATCATAAATTGGATGTAAGCCAGCATTATGTACCAAAAGTGGGTGTGGGGTCTATAAAATGGGACAGGAAGCTTAGTTACAGCCCCAGGCAGCAAAAGTTCTAGCTATACCACTGACAAAGTAGAACAACACATAATGGGGACCATTAACAGTGAGGCTAAAATTTTGTGAGGGGAGCACAATAGGTGCCACTATGAGTACTACAGGCCCTGTGGTCTCAGAGGAACCAAGGGTGTCCATACCTGGCACTGGGCAACCAAGGCAAATATCCCATATTTTTTTGCCTGGATCCTGCACAAAACTGGCATTTACCCTGATGTGGTGTTAAAGGGGTTGTCTCGCTACAAAGATTAGCTTTCAACATGTTGGGATCACTAAATAAAGATGTTTTCCAAATATATTACGTTGTACATTTTTTTGTTGAGGAGCTACAACTGATTTTATCACATTCTGTGCTCTCTCTGGTTCCCCAAGTCTCCCCTCTGCTGTTTGTTCTATCTGATAGCAAGGAAGTGAAGTCATCGCACAGGTCGCACTCTGGATAGTGAGAACTTGTTTGTTATCTGATCCTTCATACAAAAGCCAGTAATTACTGCTGTTTACTTTATCTCAGAAGCTTCTCTGGTCCTGACAGCAGGAGATTTATCTAATTAGCAGAAGTCTGAATACACGGAGCACATATGCTAATTACAGACAACTTGACCAGGAAGTTACAGAGCAAAGCAGCATTATGCATCCTATGAAACTTTGAGATGAGACAACCCCTTTAAGGTTGGTCTTGGTAATGTGTGGTCACTAACAATATGATGATAATAGGCACGGTAATAATTTGTCCACTGTATGTACCTGAATGACTGCATTATACTTTCAGCACTGATTTACATTACAAAGTATTCAGGACAATGTACTTCTGAGGTGCTGTATCTAAGCCTGTCATGTGTTATGTTGGTGTTTCCCCATTTTTAAGGACCCTAGCAATACCCATGTCAGGAGTTTTAGTGAAGCGCCATCAGGAAGTGAAGTTGCCCAAGACCGGGTCTGAGACGACCTGAGACTGGTGATAAATTGGAGTCTAGTCTGGGATCAGAATTCTATTTTCGTATGGTCTCATAATTAAGGGTCTATGGTTTTGTAATTAAAGCGGCTTTCTCATTGGTCTGTTTCACACAGTCTGCTTTTCACTGCCAGCTTTAGGCTCCGACCTCCTGTTCAGGCTGTGGAGGATTCTGAAGTTTCAGGCTCCCACTTCCTGTTCAGGTTGTTGTGGTTTCTGAAGCTTCAGGTTCCCACTTCCTGTTTAGGCTGTGGGTGGTTCTGCAGCTTCAGGCTTCCACTTCCTGTTCAGGCTGTGTGTGGTGCTGAAGCTTCAGGTTCCCACTTCCTGTTGAGGCTGTGGGTGGTTCTGCAGCTTCAGGCTCCCACTTCCTGTTCAGGTTGTGTGTGGTTCTGAAGCTTCAGGTTCCAACTTCCTGTTTAGGCTGTGGGTGGTTCTGCAGCTTCAGGCTCCCACTTCCTGTTCAGGCTGTAGGTGGTTCTGAAGCTTCAGGTTCCCACTTCCTGTTTAGGCTGTGGGTGGTTCTGCAGCTTCAGGCTCCCACTTCCTGTTCAGGTTGTGTGTGGTTCTGAAGCTTCAGTTCCCACTTTCTGTTTAGGCTGTGGGTGGTTCTGCAGCTTCAGGTTCCCAGTTCCTCTTCAGGCTGCGGGTGGTTCTACAGTAGAGACTGACATTTCAGCTCTGCTAGCTCCTATTCCTATTATAAAGACATTGGTGACAGAAGGCACTATCCAAGCTAGAGGTTAAGTTATAAATGAGAGCATCATCAACATTATTGCTAGTAGTCCTGTTAGGCGCGCTGATCAAAGTTAACAAAAAAATAGGGCCTGCTGATATGGGGCAAGATAGAAACTGGTAAGAGTTGTTGGGCCCAGAAATGTGAAGATGGCACTACACTACTGTGAGGATAGCTCTATAGATGCTACAAGTGAGACAGCATTACTGTAAGGATGGCCGTACAGATACTACTGGTGAGATAACACTACTATGAGGATAGCACTATAGCTACCACTGGTGAGATGACACCACTGTGAGGATAGCTCTATAGATACTACTGGTGAAATGACACTACTGTGAGGATAGCACTATAGATACTACTGGTGAGATGATGCTACTGTGAGGATAGCACTATAGATACTACTGGTGAGATGATGCTACTGTGAGGATAGCACTATAGATACTACTGGTGAGATGATGCCACTGTGAGGATAGCTCTATAGATACTACTGGTGAGATGACACTACTGTGAGGATAGCTCTATAGATACTACTGGTGACATGATGCTACTGTGAGGATAGCACTATAGATACAACTGGTGAGATCATGCTACTGTGAGGATAGCACTATAGATACTACTGGTGAGATGACACCACTGTGAGGATAGCACTATAGATACTACTGGTGAGATGACACTACTGTGAGGATAGCTCTATAGATACTACTGGTGAGATGACACCACTGTGAGGATAGCTCTATAGATACTACTGGTGAGATGACACTACTGTGAGGATAGCACTATAGATACTACTGGTGAGATGACACTACTGTGAGGATAGCACTATAGATACTACTGGTGAGATGACACTACTGTGAGGATAGCTCTATAGATACTACTGGTGAGATGACACCACTGTGAGGATAGCTCTATAGATACTACTGGTGAGATGACACCACTGTGAGGATAGCACTATAGATACTACTGGTGAGATGACACTACTGTGAGGATAGCACTATAGATACTGCCGGTGAGATGATGCTACTGTGAGGATAGCACTATAGATACTACTGGTGAGATGACACTACTGTGAGGATAGCACTATAGATACTACTGGTGAGATGATGCTACTGTGAGGATAGCACTATAGATACTACTGGTGAGATGACACTACTGTGAGGATAGCTCTATAGATACTACTGGTGAGATGACACTACTGTGAGGATAGCACTATAGATACTACTGGTGAGATGACACTACTGTGAGGATAGCACTATAGATACTACTGGTGAAATGACACTACTGTGAGGATAGCACTATAGATACTACTGGTGAGATGACACCACTGTGAGGATAGCACTATAGATACTACTGGTGAAATGACACTACTGTGAGGATAGCACTATAGATACTACTGGTGAGATGACACTACTGAGAGGATAGCACTATAGATACTACTGGTGAGATGACACTACTGTGAGGATAGCACTATAGATACTACTGGTGAAATGACACTACTGTGAGGATAGCACTATAGATACTACTGGTGAGATGACACTACTGTGAGGATAGCACTATAGATACTACTGCTGAGATGACACTACTGTGAGGATAGCACTAGAGTTACTACTAGTGAGATGACACTACTGTGAGGATAGCACTATAGATATTACTGGTGAGATGGCACTACTGTGAGGATAGTACTATATATACTACTGGTGAGATGACACTACTGTGAGGATAACCTATACTCATCCTTTGACTTTAGATGAATGTATATGTATTGGGGGATGGGGTTATATTCTTCATCCTCTGAATATATTAAGTCCCTAGGTAATAAGCAGTTAGTATTACAAAGCACACAAATACATTTACATCCTTGAGTCAATGTTAAAAATCTAATTTAGCGATTTCTGACAATGGATACGACCCCCATTACAGCTCCAACAGGGCTTGTCACTCAACTTCCCCAGACTCCTGAGCAGCAATTCTGCCTTGTTATGGAGACATAGGGGAAGAGTCGTACCTTGAAGCTTCTGGGGCCAATGCCCAATCTATGTCAGGGTCCCCACATAGCCACGTACCATTTATAATACTAGTGACTTCTTTAGCAGCAGAAAAGCCTTTAGGCCCATTCAAGGGCCCAGGGTCAATGCTACTTATGCACCCCCTATGGCTATACCATTGGATATGGGAGTAGCAAATTATTGGGCATCAATGTAGGAGCTGTATTGGAAGCCCTGTATCATGGAACCCAGCTTTTCCAAGAACAGATTATTATGGATACATTTCATATTGGAGAAGACTAGGTATATGTAAAGGGGGTGCTCAGTGTCGTTACTGTAGGGACTGCAGAGGTAACGGTCGCTACTGGGTCCTGAAGCCCGAACCCCCCTCTTCCACATTAGAAGAGACCACTATTCTAAATGGCACATACTTGATGGGGGCCCTAGTACAGATTTTCCTGTGGGGCCCAGGAGAGTTAGGCTATGTTCACACTGCGTTTTCTGAAGTGTAAATTTACGCTTCCAAAAAAGCGTCAAAAAACGCCTGATTAGAAGCATATTTTGAAGCATATTTTGAAAAACCCTATCCCCATTGTTTCCTCTGGGGATTTTAGGAGTGAAAAATGTCTCAAGAATTGACGTCACTTATTTTTGCGGCTGTGATTGCATCCAAAAATTACGCTTGTGAAATACGCTTCGTGTGAACGCAATGCGTATTTCACATTATATTCAGTGAAGGAAGATTTGAAGCTTGTTTTAGGCTGATTTTGGGCCATTTTCCAGCGCGTAAAACGCACTCAAATACGGCCCACGAAAAAAACGCTTGTGAACATACCCTTACATTACCCCCCAGCGGTGCCCATTCATAATAATTGTAATAGGGTCTTCATTTTATGGATGTAGGTATGCTAGGATTTGTAGTACACAGCATGTTCAAAGTTCCCTTGCTGCTCTATACCAGTGTTCCCCAACTCCAGTCCACAAGGCCCACCAACAGCTGGATCTCCCACAGAAGGCCCTGACCATAATTAAATCACTTGTGCAATGCTAAGGAAAACCAGAAAACATGACCTGTTGGTGGGGCGTGAGGACTGGAGTTGGGGACCTCTGCTCTATACCCAATGTGCCACATGAATGCACCAACCATCTAGTGATAGACGTCTTCACCAGCGCCAATACCTACTGAGAGCTTGGACCGGAGAGGTGGCAGCCAGGGCCACGAGGAGGGCCAGGACCCAGCACCGATCCATCAGCATCTTCTCTGTGCTGTAGGTGATGGGCACAGAGGTGATTTTATACCCTCGGACCTTTCTACTTCATCCTTTCATCCTTTATATGAAGTTTACTTAAGGAGAGGCCCCGCTCTGCTGCCCCTCCCCGCCCTGTATATTCTAAATCTAGTAGAATGTGACTAAGGTGACTTTCCCTCCACATCCAGATAACATGTAAGGTTTTATTATTTCAGGGATCAGAAGAAGAAAAGTGACACGAACAAGCACTGGTAAAATTGGGTAAAAAAACCAACACCCCCACCCCCCTTTTAGACTGATCATTGATTAGTGGGTGCTATTGTGGCTGCCCCAACTCTTGTTTGGGCCCGGGGGCGCCCTGGGCTTTTTTTTGGGGGCTCGGGCCCGAATAAAACACCCTGTCCCCCGAGTCTCCCGGGGCCCCGGGCCGCTCCGTGGCCGGAGCCCCCGACGGGCCCCCTCCTATATGTGGGGCCCGTGGACGCACACACACCCACGGGCTTTCTGGGGACGAGAGCGAGCGCCCCCTGCTCCGCAACAGTGTCGGACCGGCTCTGGGTCCGACACTGCGGGGCCCCCGGGTCCTCACGGCTGAGCCCCGCCGGGGCCCCCGTCGCCTCAGCCGGCAGCGTCGCGTTTATGTGAGCATCGCGCACGCCTCCCCCTGGGGGCGACAGGGGCGCATGGCCGGGGCCCGAGGAGCTCCCCGGGGGAGCCGGGGGGCTAAAGGAGGAGGAGCGCGCTCGCCGGGGGAGAAAGGGTGAGTATTAATTGTTTTTTTTATAGGAAAACTGCCTCAGTGCCCTATATACTGCCGGGGCCCCCCATATCCCTCCCTGTGCCCCTATAATCCCTGCCTGGGACCCCAATCCCCCTGTGCCCTATAACCCCTCCCTGTACCCCATATACTGCCTGTGGCCCTATAAGCCTGCCTGTGCCCCTATTCTCCCTTTGGGGCCCTATAAGCCTGCCTGTTGCCCCCCTATTACTGCCTGTGCCCCTAAATGCCTCCCTGGGGCCCCCCATATCCTCCCCTGTCCCATAATGCCTGCCTGTGGCCCCCCATATCCCTCCCTGTGACCCTATAAGCCTCCCTGTGGCCCCCATACCCTCCTTGCCCTATAATGCCTGCCTGGGGCCCCCAAACCCCTGCCTTCCCCCCCCATATCCCTGCCCTGTGGCCCCATTTCCCTGCCTGTGGCCCCCATATACTGTCTGTGCCCCTATATGCCTGCCTGTGGCCTCCATATCCCTGCCTGTGGCCTCCATATACCTGCCTGTGCCCCTATAATGCCTGCCTGTGGCCCCCATATCCCTGCATGTGACCCCCATATACTCCCCCTGGCCCCCAATCCCGTCTGTCCCCCTTAATCCCGCCTGTGGCCCCCTATGCTGCCTGCCCCTAAATCCTCCGTGTCCCATTTTTCTCCCTTGGCCCCCAATCCCTGCCTGGGCCCCCATACCCTGCCTGGGGCCCCCCTATCCCTCCTGTGGCTCCCATATCTCCCCTGTGGCCCCATATCCCTCCCTGTGGCCCCCAACCCCTCCTTGGCTCCCATTCCCCTGCCTGTGGCTCCTAATCCCAGCCTGTCCCCCCATATCCCTGACTGGGGCCCCTACGCCTCCCTGGGCCCCCAATCCTGCCTGTGGCCCCCATAGTGCCCTGTGCACCTTAACCCTGCCTTCCCCCTATACTGCCTGTGTCCCTATATACTGCCTGGGGCCCCCCATATACTCCCCTGTGTCCCTTTTCCCTGCCTGTGGCCCCCATAACTCCCCGGGGCCCATATACTGCCTCTTGCCCCTATAACCTCCCGGGGCCCCAATACTGCTTGCCCCCCCTATATACTCCCTTTTTGGCCCCATAACCCTGCCTTGGGCCCCATAACCTCTGTGGCCCCTTTAATCTGCCTGTGGCCCCTAATATCTGCCTGTCCCCTATTTATTCCTGTGGCCCCATAATCTCCCTGGGCCCCTATATGTTTTCTGCCCCTATATCCCTAACTGGGGGGACTGCATCCTATAATTAAGGGAGTTGCTGGAAAGTGAGGTTCTAAAATATTTGTGTCCAAATCCTCAGGACGAGTCTTGGCCGGGAGCAATAGCATAAGGTGTGAACGGATGGGGGAAGAAAAGGGAAGGTGAACGACGCGATCAAAAAAGTCTCCGTAGTTACAAATGAAACTGCAGGTAATCATTATATGTCTGCAGAGTCTACATACAACCAGTATCTACCACTATCTGGCCCCTGTATGGGGGTTATAATGTCTAGGGCCTGTGTGCATGGGTAGTCCTGTGGGGGGTTGCGTTCGGTCAGGGTCGGAGGATTATTTGAGCCCTTTAAATAGTAATAGTTTTGGGCTTGGGTTTTGTAGGGGGTTTTGTAAAAAATCACTTTTCTGGGTAATTTGCTCCATGTATCGGTGGATTTTTTTGGTGATTTAGGGTATTTCATTGAAGGTGAAGGTTCAGAAAAAGTAAATTTTTTCATTGGGATTTTTACTGTACGTGCTGCTGAGGGGAAAGGACGGGATCTGTGTGGGATGTGCAGAAAATTGTGACAGGGGAAAAGAAGGTTTTTTTCTGTAAAAAAACATCCGCTTTTCAATGAGGGGCGAAAAATTTGTGTGAACCCCGCCCTACCCCAAAAAACACAAAGGGCCCGAGCCCCCCGGGTGTTTAAGGACCCTAGCAAGCCCTGTTTTGAGGCACTAAATTTATTTGCTTCTGAAATTGTTTTAGTGGTGTAAAAATGCCCCAAAGATTTAAAAGTAAAAAGGGGGCACTTTTCTACCAATTTTTGAATTTCTTTTAGGCTCTGTGACACTTTATGGGGCAAGACATAAAACTTAAACCCTTTTTTGAAAAACTCTTAAAAAGGGGAGAATAAAAAAAAGTCTCCCACAAGTAAATGGTATAACATTAGAGATATAATAGGGAATGAAAAAAGGGAAAAAAACCCATAAAGCCCACCTATAGTTACCTTTACAATACTTGCGGGATTTTCTTTTCCCAAAAAGGACGGTCCCACCAGGAACCTAAACCAAATAAACCCTAGTACACCCTGATACATATATATGGTTCCTGAAACACAATAAAAAAACTTAAGGGGAATGAAAAAAGACCGGTCCCAAAGCGCTTTTTACGTTTTTTTCAAAGAAAACCTGCACCTGATGTTGTCGGGGCGGGGAAATGCGCTCTTTTTGTAGGCAAACTTGACGCCTCCCCACAGACAAAAACCCCATTGAACGAGGTTGCC
>JAODAL010068268.1:0-16889 GCA_025379985.1 Phyllomedusa bahiana
CTCGTAAAAGTCAGCACCGGGGACCAGGGCGACATGATGGATTTTTGGCATTTAGAAGCCAATTTTTATGCACATATAAATAGTATAGAATGTGCATCATGCGGCTCATTAATCAAGGCGCATTCTAGCACATAAATGTCAATTCTGTCTCAGGGAAACCCCTTGTAAAGTGCTCTACCTGTCCCAACAGTAATGGCCGGGATTTACCACACTGGAGCTCTAAATCTATAGCTTTGTACGGTTGTAAAGTGCCCGTCTCCCGCACACCTCCCCCTCCTCCGAAATTAGGCGCATTACAAAGTACCGCGGGCGCTCTGTAATTCGCCTGATATTGGCGCACGGGCCATTTTAAACTATCACTAATGGGGCTGCACTAGATTTCGAGCTGAATAGACGCCAAACTTCTGGCACAGCCCCGTTCATACATATCGCCCCTAGAGAAGCCTCAGGGCTTTCTGTATGGTCAGCATGAGGTCAGGGCACACATTATGCTGCCCTAACTGCTGTCTGTGTCATAGTGACACAGAGTCTAATATATTAGCATATTCACGTATGGTAATACATTAACAAGTGTAAAACAAAAGTGTTAAATAGTTTTCCCTTAATGGGATTAAAAAAGGTAAAAAACCATAAACAGTGTAGAAAAAATAAATCAAATAATAAAACAAATGTAATAAAAAAGTTATTTTGCCTACATTACACAAAAAAAACTAATAAACTAAAAAGCTTCACATATTAGGTCTCCACGGACTGTAATAACCTGTAGAATTAATCTAACAGGATATTAAGTGTGAAATGTGAATGGTGTAAAAAACAACAAATACAGAAAAAACTTTTATCAATGTTCCCGCTGCAAAAAAATGCAGTAATTTATTTGTAAACTTAAACTATGCCCCCCCCCCCCCCCAAAAAAAAATACAACTTCTTCCGCATAAAACAAGTCGTCATAAATCTGCCTCACTTTAAAGATAAAAAAGTTACGACTGCTGAAACAGGGGCAAAAATGGCAAAACGTAGCCGCGTCATGAAGGTTTTCTTGCTCCGGAGGGGTGGGTGGGCTTACGATCCTCTTTTCCTTTCTAGGTTTGCTTTAGCTTTCCAGGCTGTCATACTTTTATACATTGTGTAATGCACTGGTTTCTCTCTTTATATGGAAGTGTATTCAAATTTTAAAAATTATCTTTATTTAAAATCCATCTTTCCTTCTTCACTAAGAACAATCTACATTAAGGTGGATTACATCATGAATGGAAGTTACAAATGCCCTGAGCCCCCATCACCCCAGCTCTAGCTCATGCGCCCTAATTTAAGCTTCTTTATTAAAAAGTTACCCTGAATGTTTACCATTGTGATTGCAGTGGTGTTATTTATTATCACAGGTCTGTGTTTAACTATTATTATGGCCTCGTTATGTGGGCCCTGCACAGTGTCGGACTGGGGTGCCTAGGGCCCAGCAAAGGAGCTGATTTTAGGGGCCCACTTTGTCTCGCTGTCTCCACCCACTTGTACAGTTTCCCGCCCGGTCTCGCTTCAACTTATTCAGACAGATGTGATGACATCATCACTCTAATCAGTAATCAAGATCGGGCACTGGATTTCCTCTACAGACTCCTCCGGCCACAACAACTCCTTGTAAAAGTTTCCTTATGCGCATTGGCCTCCTGTTCATTTGGCTTTGCGCGTGTAAGGCTATGTTCACACAGCGTCTTATCGTCTGTGTTACATACACTTTTCGATATGTGTTTGGATCCGTCTGTTGGTCCCCAAACGGACCCAAACACACATCTAACAAATAGCAGTGTGATTTACATTGCTTTTAATATGAGATATCGCCGATGTCTCACTGTGTCTTTTGGATCCATTCAGGTCAATTCTTGGTCCAACTAAACGCAAAGGAGCCCTATAATAAACTCTAAGGTGCGATCCTGCTGCAGCAAAAACTCATCCAAACACAGCTGCATGTTCGATACGTTTTGCATCCGATCCAACACGGAGCCAGAAGCGGATCCATAAACGGCGTGTGAATAAGAGGTGGGGAAAAGGAAATTATATGCGAGTCTGGCTGAGACTGCGTTTTGCACATCACAACCTCTACGTCATCTACCCAAACCTCAGGCTCGGTCCACACAGCAAAGTCAAAATGCATCTAAAACCCGGCTGCATTTTCAATTTGCTGGACCGCGCCGCACCGCCATTTTTTTTGCTTGCTTTTTGCACAAGAACTGGTGGTCAGATTTCAGATTCCCGGCCGCCCAGTATTATAGAGCTGCAGGAATCTGATGTTCCTGTAGAATATACAACATGTTCTTTGTTCCGCCGCACGTTTTTGGTTTCCCTCAGTAAAATAATTACGCTGTGTAGACAAGAGCATGGATTACCTACTGATGTCTACACAGCGCAGCTACAGCTACAGATGGAGTTTCAGCAGATTCAAAATACAGAATCCACTGAAAAAAATGACCAAAATCCGGTGCTGTGTGGACCCGGCCTCATAGTGCATAACACAACACATTGGTCATCTGTCCCCATCAGCAGAGGGTTTGCCCTCCAGGAGACAGCGCGGCCGGCTCCTCGCTGCTTGCCTGACAGGCGGGACACCTCCGTGGACGGCTGCTACAGCAATAAGATGCGCAGTTTACTTCACACATTAAATTGATTGTGACTACAACAATTAGAGCAATTCGGAGACAAGCTCTGGCCGCATCCAAGGCTTCCTGTGCAGCCTTATGGGTCATAGCAGGATTGCTGCCCTCGTGTGGGAAGACGTGCACTTCAGAGCCGCTGATGACCGGACACAGCTCAGGAGATCCCAGCGAGGTAATATTCTGTCAGTGGAGAATCCGATGTCACCTGAAAGCTCCACATCAGCGTCTGATGATGACATGCACTAACATAGGGGACATCATAGACTGCACTGTACACTGGGACTGTTAGCAGCTGTTAGGCTCACGGTCTAAATTCTATATTAACCTATAGGGATGTTTTGGAGTGTGGGGAAAACGGAGAACCTGGAGGAAACCCACGAGACACAGGGAAAACTTACAAGCTTCATTCACATATTGACCATGGTGGGATTTGAACGCAGCACCTCAGCGCTGCAGGGCAACAGTGCTAATCACTGAGCCACCATGCTACACTATGCCAACCACTGAGCTACCATCGTACACTGTGCCAACTACTGAGCCACTATGCTGTACTATACAAACCACTGAGCCACCATGCTGCACTATACAAACCATTGAGCCAACATCGTAAACTGCCAAACACTGAGCCACCATGCTGCACGATACAAACCATTGAGCCACCATCATGCACTGCCAACCACTGAGCCACCATGCTGCACTATACAAACCATTCAGCCGCCATCATGCCCTAGCAACTACTGAGCCACCATGCTGCACTATGTAAACCATTGAGCCACCGTGCTGCACTATACAAACCATTGAGCCCCCATCATGCACTGCCAACTACTGAGCCACCATGCTGCACCATGCAAACCATTGAGCCACCATCATGCACTGTGCCAACCACTGAGCCACCATACGGCACTATACAAACCATTGAGCCACAATGCTTCACTAGACAAACCATTGAACCATCATATTGCACTGTTCCAACCACTGAGCCAACATGCTTCAATATACAAACCATTGAGCCACCATCGTGCACTGCCAACCACTGAGCTACCATCGTGCACTATACAGACCATTGAGCCACCATCGTGCACTGCCAACAACAGAGCCACCCAGCTGCACTATACAAACCACTTAGCCACCATCGTTCACTGTGCCAACCTCTGTGCCCCCATGCGGCACTTTACAAACCATTTAGCCACCATCGTGCACTGCCAACCACTTAGCCACCATGCTGCACTATACAAACCATTGAGCCACCATCGTACACTGTGCCAACCACTGAGCCACCATGCTGTACTATACAAACCATTGAGCCACCATCATACACTGTGCCAACCACTGAGCCACCATGCTGCACTATACAAACCACTGAGCCACCATGCTGCACTATACAAACCATTAAGCCACCATGCTGCACTATACAAACCATTGAGCCACCATCGTACACTGTGCCAACCACTGAGCCACCATGCTGTACTATACAAACCATTGAGCCACCATCGTACACTGTGCCATCACTTACCACCAGCTGCACTAAAACAAACCACTGAGCCACCATGCTGCACTATACAAACCACTGAGCCACCATGCTGCACTATACAAACCACTGAGCCACCATGCGTCTCTATACAAACCCCTGAGCCACCATGCAGCACTATACAAACCACTGATGCACCATTGTGAATTTACCAACCTCTGAGCCACCATCGTGCACTGTGCAAAATACTGAGCCACCATCGTGCACTGCTAACCACTGAGCCACCATCGTGCACTGTGCCAACCACTGAGCCACCATGCTGCACTATGCAAACCATTGAGCCACCATTGTGCACTATGCCAACCACTGGGCCACCATGCTGCACTATACAAACCATTGAGCCACCATTGTGCACTATACAAACCATTGAGCCACCATGCTGTACTATACAAACCATTGAGCCACCATCATACACTGTGCCAACCACTGAGCCACCATTCTGCACTATATAAACCATTGAGCCACTATCGTGCACTGCCAACCACTGAGCCACCATGCTGCACTATACAAACCATTGAGCCACCATGCTTCACTATACAAACCATTGAGCCACCATTGTGCACTGTGCTAACCACTGAGCCACCATGCTGCACTATACAAACCATTGAGCCACCATGCTGCACTATACAAACCACTGAGCCACCATGCTGCACTATACAAACCATTGAGCCACCATGCTGCACTATACAAACCATTGAGCCACCATCGTTCTCTGTGCCAACCACTGAGCCACCATGCTGTACTATACAAACCATTGAGCCACCATCGTACACTGTGCCATCACTTAGCCACCATGCTGCACTATACAAACCACTGAGCCACCATGCTGCACTATACAAACCACTGAGCCACCATGCTGCACTATACAAACCACTGAGCCACCATGCGGCACTATACAAACCACTGAGCCACCATGCAGCACTATACAAACCACTGATGCACCATTGTGCATTTAAACCCAAACCTCTGAGCCACCATCGTGCACTGGGGCCAAATACTGACCACCATCGTGCCCCTGCTAAAACCCCTGAGCCACCATCGTGCACTGTGCCAACCACTGAGCCACCATGCTGCACTATACACCCCATTGCTCCACCCTCATGCACTGCCCACCACTGGGCCACCATGCTGCACTATACAAACCATTGAGCCACCATTGTGCACTATACAAACCATTGAGCCACCATGCTGTACTATACAAACCATTGAGCCACCATCATACACTGTGCCAACCACTGAGCCACCATTCTGCACTATATAAACCATTGAGCCACTATCGTGCACTGCCAACCACTGAGCCACCATCTGCACTATACAAACCCTTGAGCCCCATGCTTCACTATACAAACCCATTGAGCCACCATTGGTGCACTGTGCTAACCCACTGAGCCACCATGCTGCACTATACAAACCCATTGAGCCACCATCGTGCACTGCCAACCACGAGCCAAACAATCATGCACTATACAAACCAATTGACCACCATTGTGCACTATGCCAACCACTGAGCTACCATCGTGCACTATACAAACCATTGAGCCACCATCGTGCACTGCCAACCACTGAGCCACCATCTGCACTATACAAACCATTGAGCCACCATGCTGCACTATACAAACCATAGAGCCACCATCATGCACTGCCAACCACTGGGCCACCATGCTGCACTATACAAACCATTGAGCCACCATTGTGCACTAAAAACAAACCATTGAAGCCACCATGCTGTACTTTTAAAAAACCATTGAGCCACCATCATACACTGTGCCAACCACTGAGCCACCATGCTGCACTATATAAACCATTGAGCCACTATCGTGCACTGCCAACCACTGAGCCACCATGCTGCACTATACAAACCATTGAGCCACCATGCTTCACTATACAAACCATTGAGCCACCATTGTGCACTGTGCTAACCACTATGCTGCACTATACAAACCATTGAGCCACCATCGTGCACTGCCAACCACTGAGCCATCATCATGCACTATACAAACCATTGAGCCACCATTGTGCACTATGCCAACCACTGAGCTACCATCGTGCACTATACAAACCATTGAGCCACCATCGTGCTCTGCAAACCACTGAGCCACCATGCTGCACTATACAAACCATTGAGCCACCATGCGGCACTATACAAACCATTGAGCCACCATCGTGCACTGCCAACCACTGAGCCACCATGCTGCACTATACAAACCATTGAGCCACCATCGTACACTGTGCCAACCACTGAGCCACCATGCTGTACTATGCAAACCATTGAGCCACCATCGTACACTGTGCCAACCACTGAGCCTCCATGCTGCACTATACAAACCACTGAACCACCACGCAGCACTATACAAACCATTGAGCCACCATGCGGCACAATACAAACCACTTTAGGCACCAATATGCATTTTACCAACCACTGGGCCACCATCGTGCACTGTGCCAAACACTGAGCCACCATCGTGCACTGCCAACCACTGAGCCACCATGCTGCACTATACAAACCACTAAGCCACCATCGTACACTGGGCCAACCTCTGAGCCCCCAGGCGGCGCTATACAAACCATTTAGCCACCATCGTGCACTGCCAACCACTAAGCCACCATGCTGCACTATACAAACCATTGAGCCACCATCATACACTGTGACAACCACTGAGCCACCATGCTTACTATACAAACCATTGAGCCACCATCGTACACTGTGCCAACCACTTAGCCACCATGCTGCACTATACAAACCACTGAGCCACCATGCTGCACTATACAAACCACTGAGCCACCATGCTGCACTATCCACACCAGTAAGCCACCATGCTGCAATATACAAACCATTGAGCCACCATCGTACACTGTGCCAACCCACGAGCCACCATCTGTATCTATACAAACCATTGAGCCACCATCGTACACTGTGCCACACTTAGCCACCATGCGCACTAACAAACCACTGACCACCAAAGCTGCACTATAAAAACCACTGAGCCACCATTCTGCACTAAAAAAAACCACCTGAGCCCCCCATGCGGCACATACAAACCACTGAGCCACCATGCAGCACTATACAAACCACTGATGCACCATTGTGCATTTACCAACCTCTGAGCCACCATCGTGCACTGTGCCAAATACTGAGCCACCATCGTGCACTGCTAACCACTGAGCCACCATCGTGCACTGTGCCAACCACTGAGCCACCATGCTGCACTATACAAACCATTGAGCCACCATCATGCACTGCCAACCACTGGGCCACCATGCTGCACTATACAAACCATTGAGCCACCATTGTGCACTATACAAACCATTGAGCCACCATGCTGTACTATACAAACCATTGAGCCACCATCATACACTGTGCCAACCACTGAGCCACCATTCTGCACTATATAAACCATTGAGCCACTATCGTGCACTGCCAACCACTGAGCCACCATGCTGCACTATACAAACCATTGAGCCACCATGCTTCACTATACAAACCATTGAGCCACCATTGTGCACTGTGCTAACCACTGAGCCACCATGCTGCACTATAAAAACCATTGAGCCACCATCGTGCACTGCCAACCACTGAGCCATCATCATGCACTATACAAACCATTGAGCCACCATTGTGCACTATGCCAACCACTGAGCTACCATCGTGCACTATACAAACCATTGAGCCACCATCGTGCACTGCCAACCACTGAGCCACCATGCTGCACTATACAAACCATTGAGCCACCATGCTGCACTATACAAACCATTGAGCCACCATCATGCACTGCCAACCACTGGGCCACCATGCTGCACTATACAAACCATTGAGCCACCATTGTGCACTATACAAACCATTGAGCCACCATGCTGTACTATACAAACCATTGAGCCACCATCATACACTGTGCCAACCACTGAGCCACCATTCTGCACTATATAAACCATTGAGCCACTATCGTGCACTGCCAACCACTGAGCCACCATGCTGCACTATACAAACCATTGAGCCACCATGCTTCACTATACAAACCATTGAGCCACCATTGTGCACTGTGCTAACCACTGAGCCACCATGCTGCACTATACAAACCATTGAGCCACCATCGTGCACTGCCAACCACTGAGCCATCATCATGCACTATACAAACCATTGAGCCACCATTGTGCACTATACAAACCATTGAGCCACCATCGTGCACTGCCAACCACTGAGCCACCATTCTGCACTATACAAACCATTGAGCCACCATGCGGCACTATACAAACCATTGAGCCACCATCGTGCACTGCCAACCACTGAGCCACCATGCTGCACTATACAAACCATTGAGCCACCATCGTACACTGTGCCAACCACTGAGCCACCATGCTGTACTATACAAACCATTGAGCCACCATCGTGCACTGCCAACCACTCAGCCACAATGCTGCACTATCCAAACCATTGAGCCACCACGCAGCACTATACAAACCATTGAGCCACCATGCGGCACTATACAAACCACTGAGGCACCAATATGCATTTACCAACCACTGAGCCACCATCGTGCACTGTGCCAACCACTGAGCCACCATCGTGCACTGCTAACCACTGAGCCACCATGCTGCACCATGCAAACCATTGAGCCACCATCATGCACTGCCAACTACTGAGCCACCATCGTGCACTGTGCCAACCACTGAGCCACCATGCTGCACTATACAAACCATTGAGCCACCATTGTGCACTGCCAACCACTGAGCCACTGTGCTGTACTAACAAACCAAAGCCACCCATGCACCCATTGAGATGATTGTGCTGACACAGATACAACACTAGACAAAGGGCAACATGTATGAACGGGCTTTTCGCCCGATTTCTGGCGTATTCCTGCGCCTCACTGGCCCGAATCCCGCTGTCGGACGCAGGGATGCGGTGTTAGGCACAGCATTCACCACTTTCAGCTGCACCCCGCATGAAGGGGCGGGCAATGGGCGCGGTGTGGGCGCGGTGTAGGCGTTCCGGAGCGGGACGCACCACATTCGAAAACTCCAAGGCATGTACGATCGCGAGTCGGCAAAGTGCGGCGCAGTGCAGCGCTCGGCAGCTCCGACAGGCAGACCTGGTTTTTTTTGGTCTAAATGCTCCGGCGGCGGCGAAGTGAAGCGAGAACGTAACATGGGAAACATAGAAGATCGCAAAAGAAATCTCGACGCTCCGCTCCGTGCAGCAGGAGGATGAATAAAAAAAATTGCCTTTATAAAGGCGGAAAACATTCTCAGAAACAGAGCTCAAACCTCAAAAATAAAAAATAATTAAAAAAAAAATCACTTTCCAAAAATCTAGAACGGCGCAATATCAAGAATTGGGATATTGGAAATTGCCGGGAAATACAGTAATTCAAATTCTGAAAGCTATTCTCATTGGTCGCCAGAAACCAGCCAATCAGAATAGGAGCGACAGTGACCCATTCTAACCTATTGAGAAATATAGACCAATCAAAATCAAAGGCGGGACAGTTCAAAATACAGTAAAAATACAGAAAAGAGCTGATTGGTTGAGCTAGCGGGGGCTTGGCTATCCCAGCCAATCAGAGCGCGAGCTACTTGTCCTATTGTAGTCTATAGAGAGATGGGCGCACTGAAATCTCGGGGCTCAGCGCCGTGCGGCATGAAGTATTAATAAAAAAAATTATTTTTATTAAGTGTAAAATATGATCTGAAAAAGAGCTGAAACCTTCTATAAACATAAATCAATCAAATCCCTAACAACGCGTTTGTCGCCGAGACCGGCGCTACATCGGGAATTGGGTTATAGAGAATTGCCGGGAAATACAGTAATTCAAATTCTGTAAGCGCTTCTCATTGGACGGCATAAACCAGCCAATCAGAATAGGAGCGACAGTGGCCCATTGTATTCTATGGAGGAGAATTGACCAATCATATTCAAAGGTGGGACAGTTCAAAATACAGTAAAAATGCAGAAATGAGCTGATTGGTTGAAGCGGCGGGGGCTTGGCTATCCCGGCCAATCAGTGCGCGAGCTACCTTCTCATAGAGTTCTATGTCGAAAAGAAATGCAGAGCGAGCTCTGTTTGTGATTGCTAATTTAAAAGAGGCGCGGTTATTTGGACCAATGGGAGAGCGAGCGACGTTCCTATGGGTTTTCTAATGCAATCTGAAATAAAACTATACATGGCTGAAATCAAATGATAAGACTACAGAAGTTGTACCGATGTGTATATAAAATGCATAATAATATGGGGGTAACGAAAAAAAAATATTAATTCAGTAAATTCATTTTTATTTCTTAATTTTCGTTAGCCAAGGATCAATAGTATGGGTGCAACGAAAATAAAGAAATAAACATGATTTTATTGAATTATTTTTTTTTCGTTACCCCCATATTATTATTCATTTTATATACACATCGGGGCCACTTCTGTAGTCTTATCATTTGATTTCGGCCATGTACAGTTTTATTCCAGATTGCATTAGAAAACCCATAGGAGCGTCGCTCGCTCTCCCATTGGTCCACATAACCGCGCCTCTTTTAACTTAGCCAATCACAGAGCGCGCTCAGAATTTCTTTTCCCCATAGAACTCTATGAGAAAGTAGCTCGCGCTCTGATTGGCTAAGCTGGACGAGCCCCCACCGCTTCAACCAATCAGCTCTTTTCTGCCTTTTTACTGTATTTTGAAAATGTCCCCCCCTTGGAATATGATTGGTCAATATTTCTCCATAGGTTATAATGGGTCCCTGTCGCTCCTATTCTGATTGGTCAATTCTCCTCCATTGGTTATAATGGGCCACTGTCGCTCCTATTCTGATTGGCTGGTTTATGCCGACCAATGAGAAGAGCTTAAACAATTTGAATTACTGTATTTCCCGGCGATTCTCTCTATTGCAATTCCCTATGTAGCGCTGGTTTCGGCGACAAACTCGTTGTTCGGGATTGAACTGATTTATGTTTATAGAAGGTTTCAGCTCTTTTTCCGAAAATATTTTACACTTAATAAAAACGTTTTTTTTATTCATACTCTACCATGCCGCACGGACTGAGAGCCGAGATTTCACAGCCCCCATCTCTCCATAGACTACAATGGGAGAAGTAGCTCGCGCTCTGATTGGCTGAGATAGCCAAGCCCCCGCTAGCTCACCAATCAGCTCTTTTCTGCATTTTTACTGTATTTTGAACTGTCCCACCTTTGATTTTGATTGGTCAATAGTTCTCCATAGCTTTTAATGGGTCCCTGTCGCTCCTATTCTGATTGGCTGGTTTCTGGCGACCAATGAGAATAGCTTTCAGAATTTGAATTACTGTATTTCCCGGCAATTTCCAATATCCTAATTCCTGATGTGGCGCCGTTCTAGATTTTTGGAAAGTGATTTTATTTATGTATTTTTTTTATTAGGTTGGAGCTCTTTTTCAGAGAATGTTTGACGCCTTTATAAAGGCGATTTTTTGATTCATACTCCGCACGGACATCTTTAATGATTTCTCGTTGTTTTCCAGCCTGTCTTGAATCAGAACACATGTGAGGCGCAGTCCCTTCTGTGCCTAAGTCCCCGCACTGCGACTCAGTCCCCGTGTGGGATAGTGGGACAGCCTCACTGTGTTTTCTAAGTAAAATCCCATGCATGACAGTTGTGAAATGTTTCTTTGTATTCTACTGTTTGGCCACAGATGTCGCTATGTCCAGTTTCCAGTATATGCAAATGAGTGACATGGTATAAGACTGGCACATGAAGCAGCCATTTTAGAAGCTGCTGAGATTCAGAGGAGAACAGACAGAGACAGTAACTGGGCTATAAAGGAGCCAGGATTCACAGTCGTTCCAGAGACAGAGGAGAGCCTGACTGTCTATACAGACGCCATCGCAGAGGGAGAGAGAGATAGAGAGAGAACTCCTGGACAAGAAGGACAAGCTGCCAAGATAGAGAGGACTGTCTGCAGCCGGACCAGCCACTTCATCCACAAGGATCTGCAACTGAGAACAGGAATTGCCGGCCATCTTTAAGATACCTCAGTGGATGCCTGCACGCCAACGAGTTCAGGACTGTGAGAAGGCCTGATATTAGGTTAGTTAGTTTAGGCTCAGTTACAGGCCAAAGGAGGGTTTCCCAAATACATCCTCCTGTTCAGGACTTGGAGAGTTCGCTATCGCACCATTAGCTATTTGAACCGGTTCATCTGTGAGGGAAAGTCTGTGTCACGTGTGTTGGGAGGGAAGTGGGTAAATCATTTAAGCTGTGTAAGCTGCTGTGCTGCACCACGAGCCCCTGCAACTGCCACCATACACAAGTGTTCCCGTTGGTGATTACGGATATTAAGAAGGTAAGGGGTTATCAGCCTTTCCGAACCCCACGGTTAGGTAACGTTACCTGGTATCCAGAGAATACACTTCTGGCGGCGCGCTGTGCAGCACAGAGGCCCAGGATACGTATTTGTATATCTGTGTTTGGGGGATCTGTTCAACATCTTGTTCCAGAAAATTCAGTAAAACAAACCGTTGTTGAGCTGGTGTTGGAGTCGTGTTCTTTGTCCGTGACTTCGCTGTATCCGGAAAACCTGCCCTCGGTACTCGGCTTACACCTGCACTGCGCCCCACACACTGGCGAGGCGCGGCCGACTTTACATGATATGTATGAGCGCGTCCCAGCGCCGACATAAATCAGCCGCAGATTCCGCCGGAAAACTGGCGAAAAGGTGTGCCCCGACCCGGCGAGATTCATACATGTGGCCCTATGTCTTGAAAAGGATCGTGCTGATGCTCCACAGCTTTATACCTTGACTGCACTGGTTAGAGGAGTATCAATACATGTAATAGGGGAGGAAGTGCAGTTTCCAACCCCGAAACTTCCAAACAGGGGCTTGTCGGCATTGGATCACCAAATAATCGTTTATTCAACTAGTGTAAGGGATGGATAAGGCTTTGTGTGTGAGGAAAACACTTCACCAGGTCCACACGGCACACGTTAAGCAATATTCACATTTAAAAATGTAATAGGTGGTTATAACCAAATGGAGTAAAGCATTAGCGGCAGATCCTAGGATCAATTACTGGAAGAGCATTGTATACAGACAGATACACAAACACCAGAAGGTGCATAAAATATACATAAGAGGCAACTTACTATCAAGCACTATATAAGTAACATAAATGCAGACCCCTGAGCGGCCTGACGGAAGCAGATTGGCAATTATGTTACTTATATTGTGCTTTACTGTCTTTATTTGATACATTGTTGCCTCTTATGTATATTTTATGCACATTTTGGTGTTTGTTTTATAGATGTGTCTCTATTGTCTATACCACACTCTTCAGCAGTTGGTCCTAGGATCTGTCCGTCGTGCTTTACTTTCCCCATTGTAATTGCCTATAGTATCCGGGCGGGTCGTTTTCGTTCAATGTGAACCTCATGAAGGGCTTTACTCACACAAAGCGCATTGTCTGACCTGCACAACATTGAGACAAACTATGATTTGAGGATCCAGCGCCGACAAGCTCCTGTTTTGAAGTTTGGTATTTGGAAATGCTGCTCCCTCATCCCCCGCGCGATGTGTCCCTTCCACCCGGTGCAGCGGTGATGTGAGGTTACCCAGAAGGAAATAATTGTATATGACTTTCAGCAATTCTAATACATTACAGCTGATCATTAGATATTGCTCCATGACACAGAAGGTATTTCCATTACTGCTAAGAGATGAAGAATCTGACTTTTCATTGTTCTGTATAATATTCATGATTCCTGTGTTTCTATATTATCAGATGGAGAAGCTCCCGGGATCTGAGGCAAAATCTGCAAAAGCCCTGACTTTGAGCTGTTTTAAATGCTGGTGACTTTTTATCTGACAGAGAGTCCTGTGGGCTCCCGCAGGCACCAGAGACCAGGTGGGGTTACCATAGTCTACACTAGTCCCCTGCGCCACCACTCTCCGCCGCTGCCGACCGTTAATACCAATCGCTGAGGTATCATCTTGGGACCTTGGCAAACGGCGATGGCGGCGCCAGGGACTGACTATATGAGTGTCCTCTGGATACACACACAATTGAAGTCTTCTGAGGAGCAGAGCGGGAACGCTCCCCACTCCACAGAGTACTCTGGTGAGCTGCAAGCAGGCACAGCACAGGCAGCGTGAGAAAAAAGATGGAGGGCAGCGGGAGCTTCAGGGAGCAGGGGAAAGGTGAGTACTGTTAGGTTTTTATTTTTAATTAGCCCTCTCTACCTGCTGGATGACCTATAACTGACCTGTATACCTACAGGGGGACTATATATCTGCTGGGGGACATATAACCTGCCTATATACCTAATCGGGGACCTATATACCTGCTGGGGAACCTATAACCATCCTATAAACCTGCCGGGAGACCAGTAACCTACATATATACCTATATACCACGTTGTTATTTCTCATTTGATTTCATTACAGGCCGGGAACCCTCAAGAATCAGATATCTCTACCCCGTCCATCCGCTCTATTAAAAATCCTTTCTTCTATCCAGTTCAATCACATGCACCAGTTCTAGATAACTACCTAGAACTGATTGAAAGTGATGTAGTTACTTTACATCGATCTCTACGTAAGTCATTGTATAATGATCTAAATAGACAGGAACATCTTGCACTTAAAGGGGTTGTCTCATCTCACATTTTCATAGAGCAAAGCAGCATTATTTCATTCATGCATTCTGTCACTTCCTGGTCAAGCTGTCTGTAATTAGCATATGAGCTCCCTGTATTCAGACTTCTGCTAATTAGATGAACAATCTCCTGCTCTGAGGTCCAGAGAAGTTATAGAGCCAAAGTAAACAGTAGTAATTAGTGTCTTTTGTCCGAAGGATCAGATAACACACAAGCTCTCAGGCTGCCAGCAGTTCAGTGCTCTGACCTGTGTGATGAGTCACTCTCTGCTATTAGATAAGACAAACAACAGAGGGAGAAGAAGCAAACAGGTCAGTCACTAGAGAAACCAGAGAGCCCTCAGAAGGTAATAAAATCATTTGTAGCTCCTCAACGAAAAAAAAAAATTAACAAAGCAATATATTTGGAAAACGTCTTCATTTACTGTTCCCTACATGTTGAAAGCTAATCTTGGTAGTGAGACAGCCCCTAGGTGGAGTTGAGTGATCATTTTGGAGTCAGCGGTCTGTCGACAAGATAATCTTAAATTATTATCAGTTTCTACTACTCATAGGATATTACCTTCAGATCCTACGGCCATCTTTAGAGATAAGCTATCTGATGGTCTTGTTCCCACACGTCCCTCCACTGCCATCTTTCATTCTTTCCCCCAAAATCACAAGTCTGGTTCTCCCCAATCTCCTCCGTACTGCACCCTATTGTGGCATCAGCAGGGTCCCTTAATGAGAATTTTTCAGTATGGCTGGATAGTCTTCTTCGGCCACTTGTCCCACGTATTCCAGTTTTATGGGGAATTCGAGAGATGTTTTATTCAGTTTTAGAGGTTTTCACTGGGCGCCCACATTTGTATGGGTTATGGCAGAGATTCTATCCCTCTGCACTATCACCCCCCATGCTCTAGCTGTGAGAGCTCTGAAGTAGTTTCTAGATGCTTTCAGTAACTACAGTTGTCTTCTAAAGGAATTTTTGTTGGATGTTACTTTTTTCTTAATACTCCTGACTCTTTTATGTTTGAGACAACTTATTATATACAGGTAACTGGTGCACCTATGGGTGCTAAGTTCTCACTATTCATTGCTAACATTTAAATTTCTTGGTGGGAACACTTTCCATTTTTTGATTCTTCTAATTTTTTGGGTGAAAGCACCATGTGTTATGGTGGATACATAGATGACCATTTGATGGTCTTTTGATGTGGATGTGGAGGCCATAATAGACATTTTTTGCTTTTTACATAATAATTCTTTAAATTTAAAATTTTACTTTTTGGTATGAAATTCATCACATGGAATTTTTGGATTGAAGTTTGTCTCATTTGGAACACACTTGTGACGGTACGGTGGATCCGCTGGACCACCGCAAGCGGTGGTAGTTAAGCCACGCCAGGGAACGGAGTCTAAGTAGCCCCCGGTTTTCACCAGAGCCCGCCGCAAAGCGGGATGGACTTGCTGCGGCGTGAGGCTACCAGGTCGTTACCCCTGACGTGACTTGCTTGCGGTGGCGGCCGGGGTACTGCGTGGTACAGGATCGTAATCCAAAGGCGTAGTCAGGAACAGCAGAAGGGTCAGGGCAGGCGGCAGAGGTTCGTGGTCAGAGGCAGGCAGACGGTCAGGGCAGGCGGCAAACAGGCAAGGTCAGGAAACGTAGCGGAACGGACTGGTACACGGATAAGCAATATGGACACTAGGACACTCCAAACTCTCCCAAAGCACACCAACAATCTGGCAACAGGTGCCGGGGGCGGATACATTATATAGGACCAGCGCCCGGCAATCAGCCAATTACCGGGACACTGGCCCTTTAAATTTAAACCAGCCGTCGCGCGCGCGCGCTAGGGGGCGCGCATGCGCACGACGGCCGGGACAGACAGGAGCGCCGTTCACCGGAGCGGGGCCAGGTAAGCGAGCCGGCGTGGGGACGAGGGTGGCCGCGGGTGACCGCAATGCCCGCGCCGCGGCCCTGGCAGGCAGGGAAGCGGCCGCAGGGGCAGCGGTGCCCGCGGCCGCCATGACAGTACCCCCCCCCTTAGGTCTCCCCCTCTTCTTTTGAACTAGCCCGGAATCTGGGGACAATTGCCCTTCCGGCTCCCCACGAACCTCCCAGG
>JAODAL010068269.1:0-16889 GCA_025379985.1 Phyllomedusa bahiana
ATTTTTCCCTCGTGGTTTTGGGCATCGGGAAAATGATTTTAAAACTTTACTAATCAGATAAAGGCAAAAACAACTATGTGACTGAACTTTATTAATAAATATAATATATATTATATATATATATAATATATATAATATTATTTAAAATATAATATATATATTAAAACTTTTAAATATTTTGGGGGAGGAAGTGGTAAAACAGCAGCAATGAAAGTCTTTATAAAGCTTCCAGCCTCTATGTGAACCGAGCGTCATCCTGCGATCTCTCCGGGGGTACAGATCACAGTGAGAAACGGAGCACAGGACGCCGCAGCCATGATCACAGCTGTGGATAAACATCAGGGATCGGAGCCAGCTCTGCTGTTAGCAGCGGGTGTCAGCTGCAGTTACCAGCCGGCACCCACCACGTATGTGCTACATATCCCCTTATGGCCACTGTGACACACTCAAATGTCCATAAGAAGCTCATTATTTTCAGCCCACAGACTGCAGCCTGTCAGTTACTTGATGTGACTTATATGGCCCTAGTAATATCACCTCTGTAGGAACCTATGTGACTGCTATATGGGCTATGTACCACCCCCTACAGAAGTCATATCGGCCCCCACAGAGGTGATATTACCTGTGCTACAATAGGAGCCGAAATTCACCAAGGCTAGTAATGATCTGTATGGACCCCATGGGCTACAATTCAGCCTATAGTATCCATACAGGTCCTTACCAGCCCCTATTGTCACTCCACCAGGTCAGTAAGGGCAGGGGTCAGTAAACTCACTGAGGAGTTAATCTGCAGTCTGGTGGTGGAGGTGGGGGCAGCATGTGGGACATGGCCGGCCAGCTCCTGCTGGAGATAGTAGAGAGTCTTCAGAGGTTCTCACTGCCAGACCTCGGGAGGCATAGCCATTATACTCTGCACAGGCAGACAATGCAGCCCAGCGCAGGAGCTTGTGTGTTATGTACACATATTTGAGGTTCGGTGCTGGCTGCTGAACATGTGTATCTCATAGTTGCCAACTTTTGAAAATGGAAAAGCAGGAGACTGAAGAGGGCGGCACATGCCCATCTTGTTGGTGTGCCACGCACCTTCAAAAAGCCACACCCCACTCCGCCTAACTGCAGAACGGCTTTGGAAGAAAGCCAGGTACAGGGCCCCTTATAGCCAGGAAGTAGCCCCCCCCTAACCAGTAGTGCCCCTTACAGGCAGGTAGATGCCCCTTGGGAGCTAAGAAAGATGCCCCCTTGTAGCCAAATAATGCCCCCCTTTGTTAGCCAGGTAGATGCCCCCCTTATTTAAACCCGTTTTTTTCCCCGCTTTGTTTTGCCAGGTATTAGCCCCCTTTAGTAACCAGGTAATTCCCCCTTAGTAGCCAGGTATTGCAACCTTTGTAGCCAGGGATTGCCCCCTTTACTAGCCAGGAATTCCCCCCTTTGTTAGCCAGTATTGCCCCCTTTACTAGCAAGGTATTGCCCCCTTTAGTAGCCAGGTATTGCCCCCTTTAGTAGCCAGGATTGCCCCCTTTTTTAGCCAGGTATTTGCCCCCTTTGTTAGCCATTATTGGCCCTTTTTTACCAGGTATTGCCCCCTTAGCCAGGTAATTTTCCCCCCTTTTCTACCAGTAATTTGCCCCATTTGTTAGCCAGGTATTGCCCCCTTTGTTAGCAAGGTATTGCCCCCATTGTTAGCAAGGTATTGCGCCCCTTTGTTAGCCCCGTTATTTCCCCCCTTTGTTAGCCAGGTATTGCCCCCTTTTCTAGCCAGGTATTGCCCCCTCTGTAGCAAGGTATTGCCCCCTTTGTTAGCCAGGTATTTCCCCCTTATAGCTAATAAAAATAAAATAATAAAAGCCACTCACCTCACCAGGCTCCTGCAGCTCCAAACATCTCCCGGCCGATCTCCTCAGCGTCGCAGGGGAGTGAGTGCAGCCGCGCGTAATTTCCCCTGCGACGCTGACCTGTATGTACGGCGTGCACCGGCCGGGTACAGACAGGGGGAGAAGGACGGAGGGGAACGATCCCTCCTGCCTCCTCCCCGCACAGCGAGACTCCGGGCGGGTGAGCGGCCGCTGCGGCCGCTTCACCCGCCTGTAGGAGCGGCCCGGCGGAGCCAGAGTAGCGCACTAGCGCTACTCTGTCGCCGCGGCCATTTAAAGAATGCCAGCTCTCCCGGGAGGGCAGGAGGGGACCCCAAATAGCGGGATCCCCCCGCCAAAAACGAGAGAGTTGGCATGTATGGTGTATCTCTTAAAGCAGCCCAAGCCTCACCTTTACTGTTCGGATGCTACAGCTGTCACTTACACAGGTAATAGATGAGATATGAGATAGTAAAGAATACAGCAAGAATGGGACAGGCAGCCCACAAGAAGACTGGCCCACCGGGAATCTGCCCACTCAAGCAGATGGCTAATCCAGGCCTGATACTGGCACATTCTACACTGCCTTAAAGCGATTTAGAACTGGTTTTTCAGCGTCAGGATTCATATATGTCACCCATAGTGAACAGTTCACCCCAGGTTAATCTAATTGCTAGGTAGGGCATAGTTCTAGCACTTGCTGGGGTGTGTGAACATATTCAACAGGTACGATACTGTCACGCTGACCAGAGGAACGGAAGGTGGGTCTGCAGGTCACTGGGCTGATTTGCCATAACCCACGCCGGGGAGTGGAGTCCAAGGGCCCCTTGTCTCCACCAGTGCCGGCCGCAAGGCTTTGCTGCAGGGAACCCCCAGGTTGCTACCCCCGACACAGGTCCAAGAGGTGACAACCGAAGCCGGAAGCGTGAAACACAGAGTGGCCAGAACCTAAAACAGAAGGTCGGAAGGTCAGGTAAGCTTAGCACAGTCAGGAACCGTGTGTAGCAGATGAGAGATCAGGTGGGCTAGACATAGGCAGTGACAGCACGAGGCAGACAGGACGGAAGATAGCTCACTAGAAAACACACAACACTGGACGTCACTAAGGGATGGATAGCAACAATTCGGCGCATGCCACAGGTAGGAAGATCCCTAAAAAACCTATGCCCCCAGGGCATTGGCTGAAGAATTATTACCTGTAACATGCTGGCCCTTTAAATCCAAAAGATCGGCGCTTGCAGAGAAACATAGTGGCCCGCAGAGGAATGTAGAGCACGAGGCAGCAGGAGGAAGTGGGGTGCACAGGCAAGCAGAGCACAGGATGGGAACAGGGGAGTGTCTGCAAGGAGACACTGGTGCTAGGAGCAGGCGTGACCAGGGGCAGAAACCCGGACCATGGTGTGAGCCACTCCAGGACCCAGATGACGGCCCCTGGGCCCCTCCTTCCATGGGACCGGAGTCTGTGAAAATGTTGGATAAGTGTGGAAGCATTGATGCATTGATGTTTTCTTGTGGTTCCCAGGATATCTCCTCCTCTTCCAGTCAATGAGATAATAGGTTTTACCTCTGGAATGGTTTATATCAAGCATCTCCTTCACCTCATAGAAATCTACTGGTAGGTGTGGCCAGAGAAACCACCTCGTGTGAGAACTAATTCAGAATAAGCGGCTTCAGACACATAAAATGGGAATGCAGAGGGAGGAAAGCAAGCAAAGTTTGTAAGATACCGGGTTGATCCGCTGCAGAATAGAGAAAGGACCCAGATAATGTGGAGTAAACTTCAAACAGGGTGCTCGGGGGCAGATGTGCTTGGGAGAGAGGCAGATTTATCCATGGGTCGGCACATGAGAGGTGCTCTACATTTCTTGTCAACTTGTGTCTTGAACCGGGCAGAAGCTTAGAGTAAATTTCGATGGGCAAGTTGCCAGATCTGAATGTTGGCTGCAGGAACTTCAGAGGAAACAGGGAGCGACAACAGAAGATGAGGATGCTGTACGAACACAATGTAGAAAGGAGACTTGCAGGGATGGTTATTGTAAGTAAATTCTGCCTAGGGCAGCAGAGGCACCCAGTCGTCTTGCCGTGCTGAGACAAGTTGACGCAGATAATTCACCAGGATGAATATAAAATGTTGTATCACCCGGAGGCCAATGGGATGTGATCTGTTGAGCATCGCTGTTACCTTGTCCATGTCCATCTGCAGACCTTGTGTTGAGACAATGTACCCCAGGAATGTAATCGGAGGAGAGATGCTGGGAACCACAAGAAAACATCAATGCTTCCACAGTTATCCAACATTTTCACAGGCTTCTGTCCCATGGCAGGAGGGGCCCTGGCGGGGTACTGTAACAGCACACAACACAGTCCACCACCTGAACTGTGATCACGTCCATCACCCGGGGACTGGGACACTCAAATAAGCACTTCTCTAGCTTAGCATAGAGATGGGTGTTAATAATTCAGGTGAGAACCTGGCGGACATGAGTCCGATGAGATTCGAGATTTGGGGAGTAGACCAGAATGTCTTACAGGTAGAACAGAACACAGTCATATAATAGATATGGAAAGATGTCGTTCACAACCTCTTGAAACAGAGCCGGGGCATTGCAGAGACCGAAGGGCATGACCAAATACTCTAAGTGGCCATCACAAGAGTTAAAGGCTGTCTTCCATTCATCCCTCCGCTGGATGCGGATAAGATTGTAGGTGCCTGGAGGTTGAGTTTAGAGTAGACTGTGGCCTGGATTCTATCAAAATTAACAACAGTGAGTAGCGGTTCTTGATGGTGATCTTGTTAAGACCCCGATAGTCAATGAAACGTCGCAAAGACCCATCCTTCCTCTCGACAAAGCAGTATCCTGGGGCGATTTTTGAATAAAGCCCTTTTCAAGATTCTCCTGGATTTCTGCCGACATGGCTTCAGTTTTGTGCCAGGAAAGCAGATATATCCTACCCCAAGGAGGAGTGGTACCAGCTGAAGCTCAATTGGACATAGGGCTGGTGACGAGGCAGAGACTCTGCCTGTTTCTTGCAAAAGACGTATACAAAATTCTAGTAGTGCACTAGGAGTCTGAGGAGAGCATGCCAAAGAGTTGAGTTACTCTTAAGATGAGGAAGACGTGGAAACATGATGCAGGAGGAATGGCACCAGATTCTCCAGCATGTGACTTCACCAGATCTTAAGTCAAGGTTAGGGTTGTTTCTATGTAACCAGATAGGTCCCAGAAGAAGCAAGCTGGAGGAGCAGGGCAGCATGAGGAAGGGAATCTGTTTCTGATGCAAAACTCCAGAGTAAGAGGCTGGATGCGATGTCTGATGGTACAAGAGAGCACCTGCCCATCCACAGAAGAAACATAGAGAGACTGAGCCAAAGAAACCATAGGGAGTTGGAATTTGGAGACCAGAGTAGGATGGATAAAGTTATCCACCAAACCCAAGTCCACAACGGCAACCACCTGAAGGCTAGAGCCAGGCATAAGAATCAAGTTTACCAAGATGGTCAAGGGTGAAGAGATAGGTTCCTCCAGAGTCTAGGCTCTGGCGTTTCCTGGACGGATTGTGCAGTCTCTCAGTAGATTTTTTGGGTGCCATAGTAGAGGCACAGGCCCATGTTTCATCTTCAGGCCTTCTCCTCTTTAGATAGATGGACTCTGTCTAACTGCATAAGCTCTTCCCGAGAACCAGAAGAGAAGAGGCTGTTAAATCATTGGTGCCAGGCGGGGAATCTCCTGTTGACATTCCGCAAAGCAAATGTCTATGCAGGTGGCCAAGGTGATGAGGTCATCCAGACTGGTGGGCAGGTAATGCCTCGCTAATTTGTCTTTTATGCGAAAAACTGTGGAAAACTGCCAGGAAATTTGTCAGATTGGCAGTCAGTGGTTCCCCTCATTCTCAGAAGGGAGTAACCCAGGCAAATGCTTCACTGGATAGCAACGAGATGATGAAGACCTCCTAAGTCCGATCCTTGGCGAACTTTTGGCCCAGGACCTCGAAATGAATAGTGCACTGATTCAGGAACCCTTGGCAGGCCTTTGGCTCCCCCTTGTAGCATGGAGGCAGTGGCAGGTGCATGGAGGAGCTGCTAGGCATGGCAGGGACTGGAGCAGAAAAGAAGCTTGCACAAGTACCGGGGCGGACGGGGCTTCAGGGGGTTGAGCCTCTAAGTTTTGTAACATCACAAACAGCTGCTCTTGATGGGCACCCTGATGCATAATCTTTACCATGAGGCTCTTGGTGTCCGCAGTGGAGAGTTGGTGGGATCCATGGCCCAGTTTTACTGTCACGCTGACCAGAGAAATGAAAGGTGGATTCATAGGTCCCCGTGTTGAGTTGGTGTAACCATGTAACCATGGAGCAGAGTCTAAGGGGCTCCTTGTCTTGACCGGAGCCCACCGCAAGGCCAGACTGGCTTTGCTGCAGAGGACCAAGCCATGATAGCTGAAGCTGGAAGTGTGGAACACAGAGTGTGGCTGGAACATAAAGCTGCAGTTCGGAAGGTCAGGCAGGCTGGGCACAGGCAGGAACTGCATGGAGTGAATGGGAGATCAGGTGGGCTAGACGTAGGCAGGGCCAGCACGAGGCAGGCAGGACAGAAGATAGCTCACTAGAAAACGCACAACACTGGATGTCACTAGGGAACAAACACCAACAATTGGGCGCAGGCTACAGGAAGTAAGATCACTAAGAAGGCCTTCCCTGCACAGGGCATTGGCTGAAGCATGATTATCTGTAGTGAGCTGGCCTTTTAAATCTGGAAAACTGGTGCGTGGGCACGCCCCTCGTAGCAAGCAGAGGAACATAGCACACGAGGCAGCAGGAGGAAGTTGGCGTGCTGCCAAGCAGAGCACAGAATGGGAATGGGTGAGTACCTGCATGGAGAGACCGGTGCTAAGAGCAGGCGTGACCACGGGCAGAGACCTGGACCGCGTCATGTGCCATTACACGTACTTTTTGTCAATGTTCTCTACGAGTGAATCATATAACAGTTTATGGTATTACGGGAACTTATTATCCCAAAGATTGTTCAGCATATCATGTAGTCTGTAAGATATCACTCCCATGTGAACCAACAGTAGGAAGTAAACATCTTCCTTCATCTTTCTTTTAATCACGGGAAGGAAAACTACTATGAAACCACAAAAAACTACAAGTCGCCAAACCATTATCAACGATGAAAGTTTTGGGAACAGTAGTAACATTTTTAATATATCAGATTATACCTTGAATAAATTCAAGCTCTAACTAATGGACTACCTTTCTGTTCCTCAGATGAAGCAGACCCATTCAAACTAGTTCTGGATTTGCAACAATTTATTAGAAAATTAACACTAACGAGGCATTTTAATATGGGAAAAAACAAATTTAAACATTTAAACATAGGATCCATAGGAATGAAAATGAAAAAAGAAATGATGAAAAAGTTAAGAGAGAGGTAAAGTGACCTGAAAACAAAATCCAAATATTATCCCATTCAATAGAAGGGACATTTCATGTTTAGTGTGTGAGGACTGTATCCAAAAGAAGCTCCCAAAACATCTAAAGGAAAAAATATCCTGACTAAAAAGAGATCCAAGCAATGAAATCATTAAAAGGAAATAATAACATCATCATTAGGGAGGAGATACTGTCACCATGAGCTGGACAACTATCAACAGGAAGCAAACAATGTGATATCGGATACTATGTATTCTGAAAAGATGGAAACAAATCTTTATCCAAACATTCAGAAATGTCTGGAACGATCGGTGGAAGAAGCCTACAAAGATGGAGCACTTACCATTACTGGAACTAATCTTGGAAGAAGCCTACAAAGATGGAGCACTTACCATTACTGGAACGATTGGTGGAAGAAGCCTACAAAGATGGAGCACTTACCCTTACTAGAATGATTGATGGAAGAAGCCTACAAAGATGGTGCACTAACCCTTACTGGAATGATTGATGGAAGAAGCCTACAAAGATGGAGCACTTACCCTTACTGTAACAAAATGTATTATTATAACAACTCTAATAAAAACATTTTTATTTTCTCACAAAGTTCCACAAAGATCTCAATAAACCCCCAGGAGGACCCATTGTTTGGGTATAGATAGGGCTACCAGCAACTTGTCCCACTACTTAGACATTTACAGAGTTATGTTAGATTACCCACTCCCTGAGGTTTCCCAAATTGGGAAATATTTGTAGAGCAAACATGTCTATTTCTATAAAAACAGACGCAGACTTATCAGAACCATAAAGATCCTTCCTCAAAGAGGGATTACCTTTTATTTTATAAAACAACTTTTTTACCCCTTATGATACCAGCTACAGACATCGGAGGGGTACCGCGATGGGGACTAGAGTTGCACAATTGTACGCCAAAATATTCATGGGACAATTTGAAAATATTCATATTTTTCAGAGCAGTTATAACAATAAAACTCTCCTATAAAGAAGGTTTCTTGATTATTTGTTCTTTTTATGAAAGGAACAAGGAAAGAGGCCACAAACGTGCAGAAGATTTGAATAATAATAAATGGGGCATTACATGTTAAATATCCAGGAACAGGAGATTGATTTTCTAGATCTCATCTTAAAAAAAGGGGGGGAAAAATTTTGTCCTCAACCCATTTCAAAAAAAAAATTTCCAAGGGTTTTCCATTTTGGAGTTCTCATTGCAGGAAATGGAAAAAAAAGTAAAACCCCTTTTGGAAATTTGGGAGTTTAAAAAAATTGTATATCTGACCAAACTTTCGAACAGCAAGAAAGAATAATTATCAATAGACTGGAACAAAAAAGGTATCCGAAAAAGGGCACCCCCCCCGGCACTAAAAAAGTAAAAGAGCTTCAAAAACAATGTTTATGGAAAAGGGAAATAAAATCCTCCATCAAAGAACCAGGAAGATCTGGTAACAAGAATCGGGGTTTACAAAGAAAGTCAAAGTAGGAAAAAAACAGAGACAAAAAAAAGGGAGGGAAAGGGGATTTAAAACAAACCCATAACTTCCTAACCAGAGACTTGAAAGTAGAAATTCCCCAGAAATATGGGGAAATTTGGGTTAAGTCCTTTCAAAAGATCAACGCCCCCGGCTCCACCAATGACCCTTCAGAGAGGTAAAGCTTCGAAAGAGATTGAGTCAGAATGAAAAGCAATATAAAACTCAAAAGATCTTCAAGGTGGAAACAAGAAAAGTGGTCGGAGACGCTGCCGCCTGTGTCCATCCCCATCACATGATGCTAAGATCTGCAACTCAAATAAAACCAACGAGGATTCTGAGATGAAACATTCACTTGATAGTCAACGTGAGTTTGTTGTATATTTCCTGGGATGTCCATGTGGACGCACTGCACAGAAAATACAGAGAAGAGCCGCCAACCAGCGTTACAGCACTCTGTACAGTGCGACCAGGCAGGGGACACCAAGATGACCATCACCACAACCACCATGTAACTATTGCTCGGCCATTTATATTTAAAAGTTTTCCATTTCTAGTAAATAATCTTGTGCAGAATTTGAATCACTGTTTGTGCATTAAAATGTCCAAATGCTACATAGAAGAAACAAAGGGTGGACTTGATGCCGCCTTTACATTACCGTTCACATCAGTCCATAGTCCAGACTTGTACCCTCCCCGAGGTTAGTAGGAGACGGCGAGAGCTTGAGAAAGGGGAGGAGATTTCCTAGAAATGTCGCAGCTGTAGCATGGCGTGTGTGGTTTCCGCCTGAGCTCTCGGTGTCTCCTACTAACCCTGGCGAGGGCAGGGCTGGAACAAGGTATTCTGGTGCCCTAGGCAAATAAGACATGTGATGCCCCCACCCCTTCCCTCCCAATGTAAAATTAAACTCGCTTCATACCTCTTTGCGCCCCTTTCCTGCCTGGGATGAAGCGGAGCCATAGAAGGTCGCCAACCGTCGCCTACCCTTCGTCCCGGCCCTGGGCGAGGGTACAAGTCTGGACTATGGACTGATGTGAACGGCAATGTAAAGGCGGCATCGAGTCTACCCTTTTCTTCTATGTAGCATTTGGACATTTTAATGCACAAACAGTAATTCAAATTCTGCACAAGATTATTTACTAAAAAAAGGAAAAGTTTTAAATATAAATGGCCGAGCAATAGTTGTATTGAGTTGGTGCTAGAAGAAGGGGTTGGAGGTCCTGCTGAGGTGCTCCGGCTGCAATACTGTGAAGTAGAAATCACTCCAGTACGTGGCTGATTCTATATTTGATCATCACAACCGACCAGATTCCCGATTACATTTCCAATGGGCGTGCTAAATAAAATGCACTGCATAGTCCAGATGCAGAGACCTTTTCCCTTTGGGTTGAATGAGGCCACGGAGGTGGTGAAGGCAGGACACCAATATGTGGAAAATGGATGAAATATACTAAAAATTATCACATATATGTAAAAGGGTAAAAATGATTGAGGAAGAATCATAAACCAGGTTTATATGGAACTGTGATTAGAAAGCAGTGAAGGAAGTCACCATAGAAAACCACCAACAATAACAAATCCTGAGATTTATACTGATTTCTAAAATATGTAAAGACTTTTTATATATATTATTTTAAAGAAAAACTGCTTATGAAAAACTACATGATCTTCACATTCTTTAATTCATTTTGTATTTTTATTAACCTACGTGCGACCCTGAACCAAGAGGAGAACATCAGCGGTGGATACAACCCCTGAGGAGCCCCCTGAGGCAGGAGGCGTCAGTACAAGGTGAAGTAGAAGGAAGGAACATGTGGAAACATTGCTCAGTTTAGAATCAATATTGAATGTGACTAAGCAGCTTGAGGATTTTTCGTCTGGCGCTCATTGTTCTTGTGTGTTTGATCAGCCCTGAGAATGAGTCAGCCGACACATGAACGACAGACAAAGATTCTACCTGCACAGAACAGTCCAACATGGAACCTGATGAAGTATATAGCTCTAAGCACGTAAATAGCCAATGCTTGAGATGCCTCCATTCATCTATGAAAACATAATGCAGCTGATATGATTGATCGAGGAGCAGGAGGCAGGTTCAGATTCAGCCGAACCAGATCCTGAGTTCTGCAAGTCGTCCCGGCGATCATTCATTTCTATACAAAGACAGCAGCAATGTATAGAGGATATATATACACACGTTGATGAAACCTGTAAGCCTATTGGGAACTGGCATCTCACATGACAGATAGTGACGTTCTATTGCCACAATAGGTCGCTCCTATCAAAGTATCTCCTATAGGAATGTGAAAGTATCAAAATATCAGCTTATCGTAAACTCTATATCCGCGTAATAGAACTAAAAGGACCTTAAAACCCTCAGGCTATGTTCACACGTCTTCTTTTGGTGCGCATTTTGCAGCGTATTGCGCGTTATATACGTCGAAATGCACACCACAATTATGGTTATCCATAGCTCTCATAGAGAGCACATAGAGAACTATGGGTTACGTGTATGTACAATGCAATCGTGTCAATTGTTAGTGGTGAATACGCACCGCTGACAATGAATGTCTATAGGGCCGTCTCCCCCGAGGTGCGCTGATCAGTGCGTCGCTCCAAAACACCCAGCGTATTGCGGCGCGTACCATACACCGTGTGAACATAGCCTCAGTGTAAAAATCAATTCATAGGAGACATTGAGCTGAAATGCAGCAACTAACATTGAATGTAAATAGATCCAACATCATGAACCATAGCTGGGACGTCACTGGTTGGGTTTATACCGGTGACGTGTTCCCCGGTGATTGGACAGATCATTGTCCGGATTCCTAGGACTCTACGTGATTGGGAACCATGGCTAATAGAGGAGCGTCGCATCTACAAAGACTCCGGTCTCTTCCGTGAGACTTCAGAATGTTTCAGAACAATAATCAACTAAGACGTTCATAAAACCTCCGGAGGCCTGGATGGTTCAGAGAGGACGGTGACGCATCCACCTGAACTCTATCAATGCAGAAGGGATGATTGGAGCTTGGGGGTGACAGATCTCTGCTCTATGAGGATGTAGGCTGTTACTGGATGTAGTGAGGCCCAAGTAGTTAACTATGTCCTATTCCTGTGGAGCAGGAGCACTAATGGGTGACAGGTAGTTGGCGGGGGCCCCCTGGCGCATATGAACATGAATTGCGCCCCCCACAGTACCCTTCCAGATGCATGCCAGTTTTTTTTTGTCACGTTCATTTTTCTCTTTTCCTTCTGGAGCCAAAACTTTGTTATTTTTCCACCTCTATAGACGTGTGAGGGCTTTTATTTTGCGGGGCAAGATGGACTTTCTAATGTTTTATTCACCGAACCATAGAATTTACTGGAAAAAAGCAATGAAATTCTAAGGAGGCAAAATGTGAAAAATTCCTGCTTGTGCCATTTGTGGGGTTTTGTTCTTTCGTTCAGTCTTCAGCATAGATGAGGAGTTCACCGAATTCTGCAGGTTGATTCCGTCAATATCAGGGTTTCTGTAATGTTTTAGTTCCGTAAAAACAATCCAAACATTTTAAATTTTTTACGTTTTTGCCTCAGCGCCATTTTCTGCAACCAATAGATTTTGCACTTCCACCTATTGAGTTTTCAGCGTCCGGGATAAATGATGTTATATTTGAATAGATGGGATTTTTAGGGAGGGAGAGACACCAATGATGAGGAACTGTTTTTATTTATTGTAATTTGTAAAATAGCGAAAGGGGGAGATTGGAAGGCTTAATATTTTTATTTATAATTCAAAGCATTTTTTTTCACAGTGATATTGAGTCCCCCGAGGGGGCTCCATCGTCAGTACATTATAAACAATGCAGAAGAGTGTTCAAAGATGGCACTTCTAGCAGTTCCTACCTAAAATTGCAGACACGGAGGCGATGGAAGTCTTCACAAGCCTCCCAGCCACCATATTAAATGATCAGCACCCCGCGATCTCACCACAAGGGGGCTGATTGGAGTGAGAAAAGGTCCGCAGTGTCTAGAGAGGCTAACAACAGGGAACAGAGCCGGCTCCGCTCCCTGCTGTTACCGGCAAGTGTCAGCTGCAATTAGCCCCTTACCGACACTACAACATTCTCCTACATCAAATGTTGGTAAGGGGTTAAAGGCCCAGTTAGGCTGGATTCACACACTGCAGTAATGGTGCATGTAGATGGCGATCATATAGTCTAGGTCAGTGTTCCCCATCTCCAGTCCTCAGGAGCCACCAACATGTCCTGGTTTCAGGATCTCCTCCGAATGCACTGACAGTAATTCTATCACCAGTGCAACACTGAGGAGATCCTGAACACCTGACCTGTTGCTGTGTCCTGAGGACTGGAGTTGGGGATCCCTGGTCTAGGTGGTTAAAGAGAAGAACAGGGCTCCCTCTCTCAGTGGCAGAGTGCTGCTGCGTTGCCATGCTAGCTGGGGGCCTGAGAAATGCCCCCATGTCTGCCACATATTGCAGCCTATTAGGGCTTGTCCCCACGGCAGGGTTCTCAGTAAGTTTTATAGATGGTTTTCAGAGTTGATAACGCTTTGCTCCATATCATCAATTACCCTCCTCATCTGATGAGGCTGAAGGTCTGGGAGAACGAGCCGCAACCAACTCTCCTGCTCTTGGCCCCACATTGAACCAACTGGGACAATTTATTATAGATTTTGGGAGTCGGTCTATTTTATAACTACTTCAACTCCACCAAAATGGACACCAACTCCACAACCCTGCTTTCTGTCCATAGAGCTGTGTAAAGGTTTTATATTTGAGAGATAAGCTTATAAATGAACAACAGCCCAGGCACAAACACACCAGCCCACATACCCTCACCAGGTCACACACCCCAACGAGCCTAATACCCCAAACGACTACATTACCCCCACAAGACCCATATACCCCCATCAGGCCGCATACCGCCACCAGGCCACATACCGCCACAAGGCCACGTACCCTCACCAGGCCACGTACCTCCACCAGGCCACGTACCACCACCAGGCCACGTACCCCCCACCAGGCCACGTACCCCACCAGCCCACGTACCCCCACCAGGCCACATACCCCCACCAGCCCACATACCCCCACCAGCCCACATATCCCCACCAGCCCACATAAAATATCCACTTCCGCACATACAAAATCTACTCATCCCACAATTCATATTCACCTCCAAGCTTTCCCTTGGTCGGGCATCTCACCAGTAAAATAAACACTATAAACAGAAACGAGGAAGTAGAAGCGAAAACCCTAAACACAGGGTGAGGGATAGTTGTGCACTTGCGGTTTCAATCAGGGACAAGAGTAGAGTGCCACTATATAAGCATCTAAAATGCCACCATATAGAGACCACATAGAGGTCAGACATCAGCTCAGGTATGACCTACAACACCACCTTATAGTGACCAATTAGTGGTCAGTCACTAGCTAGGTATAAACTCACAACACGCCATATAGAGATCCACATAGAAGTCCGACAACAGCTAAGGTATAACAACAACTCTGCCATATAGAGAACACTAAGAGGTCCAGCACAGCTCAGGTATATAACCTACAACACACAATAAGAGAACACACATAGAGGTCAGAACCAGCTCAGGTATAAGCTATAACACCGCCATATAGAGACCACTAACGGGTCAGGGTACATCCAGAACAGATATAACTATCCAACACCATATATAGAGACCACATAGAGGTCAGACACCTGTCAGGTATAACCTACAACCTTGCCTATAGAGAACCAATAGTAGGTTCAGACAACATGCGTAAGGGTATAACTACAAACACACCATATAGAGACCAACATAGAGGGAGTCAGACACCGCTCGGTATAACCTACAACACCACATATAGAGACCACATAGTGGTCAGACATCATGCTCAGGTATAACTCTACAACTACTGCCATATAGAAGACCACAGAGAGGTCAGACCACCAGCTCAGGGTAATTAACTACACACCACTATATAGAGGGCGCCACAGATAGAGGTCAGATACCAACTCAGGTATATCCTACAACACCACAATATAGAGACCACCATAGAGGTAGGAATCCAGCTCAGGTATAACCTACAATCACCACCATATAGAGGCCTATTGTGGTCAGGGACTTTCAGCTCAGAGTTTAAAACCTACATAACACTGCACTATAGAGAACTGAGAGGATCAGACACCGTCAGGTATAACTACAACACAACTATTTAGAGGACCAATAGAGGTTCAGACACCAGCTCAGGTATAACCTACAACACCTACTTATAGGACTCATTGAGGTCAGACACCAGCTCAGGGGATAACCCCCAACACCCCCCATTTAAAGACCACATAGTTTCAGACATTTAGTCAGGTATAACCAAAAACACTTCCATTTTTAGGAAATCCCCCATAGAGGTCAGGGCACCAGCTCAGGTATTTAAACCCACAACACTGTTTATATAGAGAGCACAATTTTGAGGTCCCGCACCAGCTCCCGGTTTTAAACCCACAACACCGCCATATAGGGGGACCACATAAAAGGGTTAGATTCAAGTCAGGTATAACCTAAAACACCACCATATGAGGGCCAAAAATAGAGGTCCCGACACCCGCTCAGGTATAACCCCACAACACCGCCATTTAGAGAACCCCATAGAGGTCAGACACCCCCCTTTAAGGTTTTAAAATAGGGGAGGGGGGAATTGGGTTTCTAAAAATAAGTTTTGAAAATTTTAGGAAAAAAAATTCGGGTTCCCGGGGGGAAGTCCCAAGTTTGGGGTACTTCGGGGTGAACGAAAATGGGCTTTTGGGTTTACATGGCGTTTTCATGGGGGAAAAAAAATCTGGGGGGAAGAAGGGGATAGCCCAACCTGACATGTGCAGGAAAGAAGCCAATCAGAGACCGGGCGGGATTCTGTGGGCGTCACCGCCTATATAAGTCCGGGGCGACCCCCGGGGGGCTCAAAACTCCCCTCACTGTACTGATCCCGGGGAAGGGGCTGCCGCGGCTATTTTTACTGAAAAAATGATTTTATCAGCAATTTTTTTGGGGGGTGTCACAGCTTTTCTCAGAGGGGCTGTTTCTCCCCTTAAAAGGGTTTTATTTTGTTTTGTGGGTTTTATAAAATGAAGGGCCAGTGGGGTTTCCCTTTCAGCTGAAATACATTTTAAAAGCTATCTGCCAAAGCCCCATTGAATAAACCCAAGGGGTTTTCAAAACCTGTTCCTGTTGTATTCAGTTAAAGAAACAGCTTTTTTTCAATTCAAATCCACTTCATTTTTTTCTGCTCAATTTTTTTGCGCAAATTTACAACCAGGGGTTTTTTTAAGCCCTTGTTTTTGCTGTTTGGGTCCTAAAAAAACCGTTTTTCACCCCAAAAAATAAAATTTTTTCCCGTAGAAAAATTCAAAAACCGAAGGTTTTACAAACCTTTTTTTCTTGGTTTTGTAAACCCTTTAAAAAAACCCATTTTAAACCCCGGGTTTAAAAAAACTGGTAGTTTTTGGTTTTCTCAAAAATTTTTTTGCGCAATTTTAAAACCAGGGTTAAACTAAGTAATTTTTTTGCAGTTGTACTCAGGAAAAAAAAACTTTTGTTTTTCACCGCCCAAAAAAATTCTGTAGCAAAAATTTTTATCCGAAGGTTAAATTTAAAACCCCTTTTTTTTGGCCCTTTTTTTCAGTAAAATACACAAGGGCGACATGTTTGAACGGGGAGAATTTTTTTTTTTTTTTTTTTTTTGTTTTTTTTTTTTTGGGTTTTTTTACTGGCCCCCCAGCCCGAATCCCGCTGTCGGGCGCAGGGAACGGGTTAGGCGCAGCCTTTTGCCACTTTCGGCCCGCACACCGCATGAAAGGGGCCCGGGGAGGTTTGGGGGGGGTTTTGGGGGGCGGGGTAGGCGTTCCGGGGGGGGGACGCAGCGCGTTTTTTGAGAACTCCGAGGCCCTGTACGATGGCGGATCGGGAAAAGGGGAGGCCCCAAATGCAGTGCTCGGCAGCTCTGAAAGGCAACCCGGGGTTTTTTTTTTGGGTTTAAAAAACCTCCACAAGGGGAAAAATGAAACAGGGTCGGAAAAAAAGCGGGGGAAGCAGATAGAAGATTGCGACAGAAATCTCGGCGCTCCGCCCGTGCAGCGG
>JAODAL010068270.1:0-16889 GCA_025379985.1 Phyllomedusa bahiana
ATTTTTGGGGGCTTCTTCAAAAAATGGGGAAAGGGTGGGGGCAGAGCTCTTTTACCTTCCCCCCACTTTTCGGGGGCTCAACACCCCCGAGGGCCGCACCCCTGTTGTCAGGCCATGTGTAAATTTGCAATGCGTAATGGCATTTCGCTGCTGCCACAAAACGCTGGGGTTTTGGGAGGGTGGGAATTTCCCCGTGTTTCCAAAGTAAAAATGAGCCGGTTTCGGGGGGCCCAAACTGACGCTGCAAAGCAGGGCCCGGGGGGACAAAGGGGTGCGAAATCGGGGGTGTGAGCTCAGACCCCGAGCCTTTTCCCCAGCAGGCAGGCCCAAAAGGGGGAGCGGGTTTTGAAATTTTTGGGGACGAGGTTCATTTACGTGTGCCAGGGGGAAAAAATGTTTTCCCCCTACAGATCTTAATTTGGCCCGGGCCCGCAGATTTCGGGCCAAATTTTCACACACCAAACCCTTTCCCGGCACAAGGGTTTGTGTCACCAGCCAGCGCTTGGGCTCGTTGCGAAGAGCCGTCCCCCAGCTTTTCCCCACCCCGTGTGTTGAAAGGGCCCCCAAGACAGATTATTTCAAACACCCCCTTGGGTTTTTTGGGCAAAGGGATGCCAACAGAGGACCTTGGGGAAAGAACCCGCCCCCATCCCTGCGGTTTTTAAGAGCCCAACCTGGAACCACCGTTACCACCCGAGACATCCCCCCCAGCTCCCCAGTGGTGTCGCAGAACTATAGTGGCCTTTTTCCGTGCTTACTAGCCCTGTAATCGGGGGTTTAGATGGACTTGGGGAGACAAAAGATGCAAAACCCCGCGTCTAAAAAAAAATTTTTGAATGACAAAGTGGCTGGCCCGGGGGAGGAAAAGGGTTTTCTGGAAAAGAAATGCTGCCTTTTGGGAACTGGATTATGGGCCCTTTAAAGGGCCCCTAACGTGTCGGAACCCAAACTGTGTCCCCCAGATGGGAAAAGGGAACAATTTTAAAAGGGCCCAAAAACCTGGGAATGCCCACATTCATCTTTTGGGTTTGGGGTTTTGGGTTTTAAAATTTTCTTTTGCTCCCAAACCCCGGGAGACCCGAAGGTGGCTGCTAGAAGGGCCCGGGTTTACGGCGGCCCGGTCGTCAAACTGGGGAAGAAGAAGGGGGGTTGGGTAAAGTCTAGGGGTGCTGGAATTTCTGGGGGAAAGGTGGGGGCTGAAGCGGGGGGCTGTTTTAAAGGGTCATGACCCTGAGAGACATGGGCACTAAGGAACCTTTTTGGTGGGGGAGGGGGAGGGAAAAAACAGAGGGGGGGTGACCCTGGGTTTTTTTGGCCAAATTTTTTCCCCCCATTTCAACTCATGCTTTGCTGCAAAAAACTAGATATTTTTGGTGGGGTTTTTAAAAACCTTAGATTCTTCCCCCCTCCCGAAGCGTTTACGGAAAAAAAGGGAGCATATTCATCGCTGGGTGAAAACAGAGGCTTGCTCGAAAAAAGGGGCCCCAGGCCCTTTAGAGGTCCCCGGTCTTTTTGACGGCGATAAGCGAGGGGTGGTTTTCCCCGATTGTGGGGTCCCAAATTTAACTCAGCGGGCTTGTGCGAACCCCCCTTTTTTAGGGGGGACCCGTTTTTGAAACTTCCCCATCGTCTTCCCCCTCGTCCATTGCTGAAAAAACCCCCTGGGGTCCCCAATGTCTTTCTTTCAACAAAAACAGGTGCCCTTTCCCATCCGACATTTTGCATCCAGGAGTGCGGGGTACATGCAACAGGTACTGCAAGGGGCCTTTCGGGGGGCCCGGGGGTTTTTTTTGATTTTACCCCGGGTTCTTTCTCCCCCTTGAGGCATCAGCGATTGGGCTAAACGACAAAATCACCCTCTTTGGCTCTTGATTTTTTTGAAATGCTTTCTGCCCCCAACGCATATTGTCATCAAAAAGTCTTCAAAAAAATGTTTTTCCCATGGGGGGTAAAAAAGAGTTGACATTTTAGCACCTTTCGCTTCATTTTGGGGACGGTTTTGACGATGATGTACGACATTTGTGGCCGTGACGGGGAGGACGAGGACGTAAGACTGCTGGATACAGGTTGCAAAAAACCGCTGAAGAACAGTTTTGGAGAAACTGTTTTTTAAACTGATTTTTCACGGGGGCGCTGCCCCCACGATGACGGCCTGAGGGTCCTGCAACCGACACCGGGGCTTGCGTTTTGTCGCCACACTGGAAGTAGCCCCCTTCTCCGTAACTCTACCCCCATGTCCTACACCCTCTTTGCTCTTACCCCCTGAAAATTTCCTCCTGTTCAGAAAAAAAAAAATTTAAAAAAGGTGGAAAGATTTTTGACAGTCTCTTATTGAAAGAGGAAATTTTAAGTTTCTTAAACCCCCCTCAAATTTTTCCTACAGCCAACTAGGATTAGAAATGAATTTTTTTTCTAGCAAATACCGCCAAATGCGGGTCTGGGGGAAGAACCGTAAGACAAAATAACAGTGGGTTCTTTTCCCTTTATCCCAGGGATTTAAACTGCCCAAAGGCCCAGGAATTGATAGTTTTTTAACAAACTTTTATGAAGTGGATATCTGCGCTAACTGAGATTCCCCCCAGGCAATAAAACATTTAAAAAGTTACACATGAAAATTGCGTTTTTTTTTTTGCAAGACCCAAACGAGAAAAATTTTTCAGAAAATTTTCTATTTAAAAATTTTCCGTACAAATTGGCTATTTGAAAAAAGGGCCGCCCACGTCAATACAGCTAATTTTAAAATTTACATAACAAACGGGGTTTTTTTTTTCAAACCCAATTAAATCACCAAAAGTAATACAAAAAATTTCGTATCCAAATTTTTAAAGTACAAGGGGGCTATTTTAATAAAAGGTCGAACCAAATTTCTACAGCTTTTAAAATTAAAGGGTAGAAAAAGGTGGTTTTTGCACCAAAAAAAATAGAACAGCAGTTATACAAAATTTCTGTATTCAATTTAAAACAAGGTGGCTCTTTGAACAAAACTGGGGGTCCCAAATTTAAAAAAACTATTTTTAAAAATTTTTTTAGAGATGGGGGGAAAATTTTTAAAAATTCATTCGCAAACTTGGCCATTTTTCCGACAAAATTTGTTTTTTTTTTTGTTTTTTTCGGACAAATCTGTCACGGGCGCCCCTGCGCCCCACGTCCCGGGGAGGGGCGCCCGTGCCCCCAGCAGGCCCCGCCCGCACGTGGGGTTCGGTTCCGCTCATTCTCACCCCCCTCCGCGTTCACTTCCCGGGTGCGCCCCTGCTCTGGCTGGCTCCATCTCCGGTGGTAGCCCCCCCCCGGGGCGCGCGCACCCCGGCATTTAAATTTAAAAGGGGCAGTGCGCGGAAATTTGGTCATTGCCGGGGCACGCTCCTTTTTAAAACCGGCTTTTTCCTCCGGCCCCGCCGGACCTTTTGTATTTCCAAGGGGGGAAAAATTTCAAAGGTTCCATCTTGTCTAAAATGTACGCCCCTGCCTAGTTTCCCGACCACAAACCAACCCCTGCCCTGCCTTTCTCTTGTCCACCGTTACAACAGAGCCCCTGCCCCGACCTCCTGCCTGTCCCGACTTTGGCCCGCTGCCGATCCTGTCCTCGACCTTGCCCCAACGCGGGAAAACCCCCGTGGTATGACCTGGGGACCCCCGTTTTCAGAAAGGGACCATCCCCTTGCGGGGGCTCTGGCGAAACCGGGTCCCACTTAATTCACCCCCTGGGTGGCTTCCCATCGTCGCGGTGGTCCCGTGGATCCACTCCGACAAACAGTAGGATCCGGCCGGGATCCGCCAAGGGCCGTTCCCCCACCCGGGCGGATCTGACGACCTTGTTCCGCCAATCCAGAAACTCGGTAACAGGCCCAGCAATTACCCAGCTATCCCCTGTTGCAGCAACTGTCACCGTCCAGCAGCGCACCCTTTCCCCAAACCCACGGTTTTTCCCAGCCCTGGGTTTCCCTGGGGTTGAGGGGGCTAAACTTCCCCTGTCGCCCCCATTTTTTGGGGCCCCCAAAACTCTGCAGGGGTTAATCCCCAAAAAGCTCTATGCACTGGAGCAAATGTCTGACATTCCTGTCTGAAGGGAAGGGGGGCTTCGGGGTCAGCCTCTTCGCCGGGAGGCCCTGGCAGGGCTAAAACCCCTTGGGGATAGAAACGACCCAGTGCCGGCGGTTTACATTTTCCCTCTGAGTTCCGCAACGTCTTCGGGGAACCCACCCCGGCATCCTCGTGAGAAGCCCTCCAAAAAAATTTTCGCCAGGGGGACGTTGTAGGGAATATGCGGTACAATTCCGTACTCGGGGCCCCCTGAACGTCAGGAAACGAGGGCCCTCGGGTTTTACCTTCAAGGGGGCTTAAAACCGAGATAAGTTCTTGGCAGCCAGAGCCCTCCCTCTTCCCTCGTGACCTGATCCGGGTTAGAAACCCCGCATCGATTCGCATTGAAGGGAAGGGAGGAGTTTCCAAAAGAGCCCCAGTCAGCCCCTCCCCGGTTTTCCTCGCGGGACCGGTGTTCGGGGGTCTCCTGCGCCACAACCGCCAACACCCCCCGACGACCCTGCAGATTGTTTGGGTGCTGGAGCAAGATTGTCCCCCCGGCAAAAAAAACTTGTGCCCTACTGTGGCAGCCCAGAGCATTTTTCGGAGGAATTGTCCAAGCGCCCAAGCTGCAGGAAATCCCGCACCTAGGACTGGGGGGAGGCATTCCTAGCTGCAACCCTCCTCTCCCCCCCTGTTGATCCCCGTGAGGTCTGTAGAGACGGAATCACTTCCAAGTTCCGGCTTTTAGACCGGGCTCCCCCGGGACTTCATACATCAGTCCCAGTGGCAGTATCGGTGTTGGTAAAACGCCTGGAAAAACCGCTTGTCATCTCATCCGTCGTGGGAGTGCTTACGACCCCTCCTTTCACCAACCCACGCCCCCCAGTGGGGCGCTCATAAGAAAAAAGTCTCCTTCTAAGTGTTGCTCGCTCTTCGTCGGCGATCCCTCTGGGGAAATCCCTTTGGCTGCGGCTCCATCTCCTATCCTGGATGGTCTATGGAAGGGTGTGTTTTGGGGGCCCCCAACTGTGGGGGGGCGTTTTTGGGGGCCCCTCGCCCGGTCTTCCCTCTCTCCGCTTCCCTTGGGAGACGTTCCCGGGGCTGCCCCCAAAATAGGGAGTACCCGATGTGTTCTCTGAGAGACAAGGAGGTCTTCCCCCGCATCGCCCTACGATTGTCCCATCGACTTAGCCCGGGTGCCAGTCCCCCCCGGGGCCGAGTTCCCCCACTTGGGTTCCCTAACCAAAAGTTTAAACATCCGGAAAAACTCCGAAGGGGTTCATCCGAAAGTCCTCGTCTTGGGCGGGGATTTTTTTTCATAAGAAGAAGGGGGGGTACCTTGCGGCCCTGCGATTCCCGGGGGTTGAACAAGATCATGGAAAGAACCGTTATCCATTGCCCCGTCACAAATGTTTGACGTTGCGGGGGCCCCAAAGATTTTCCCCAAGTTTGATTGAGAGGGGCCAAAAACTTGGTCCGAACCCGCAAGGGCCGAATGAAGACACCTTTAAAACGGGGGGCACTTTGATACCGGTGTCCCCTTCGGACTGGCAATGCCCCCGCCGTCTTTCAGGAGCTAGTGAATGACGTCTTCAGGGACCTCCCCACCTGGGGGTGGTCTACCTTTGAATCCTGGTTTTTCCCCTCCCTCGAGCCCCACTTCAGCCATTTCCTCAAGTACTGAGACTTTCCCCGGGGAGAACCCCTAAACCCCCAAGAAGGAAGTCCCTCTTCTAGATACCCTCCCGTTTTGGGGTACGTCATCTTGCCCAAAGGCCTACGGATGGACCCACAAACTGTCTGCCGTGTTGCAGGGGTCCCCCCATCGGGCTGCGGGTATCAGCATTCTTGGATTCTGCAATTACTTCGTCAGTTCACCCCCATTCTCTACGCTGGGGGCCCCGAAGTAGCCCTCAAAAAGAAAAAACCCCAAACCCACAGCTGGGGTCAGGCCGAGGACTTTTTTGAAGCTCAAGTCCGACTTTTACGGCCTTACCCTTGCCCCCCGGATTCCACAAAAACCTTCCAGGGAGGGGGATCCTCATCGGGGGGCCCGGGGGGTTTTTACACAAAAAGGGCCCCGGGGGTAACACTGAAATGCGGCTTTTTTCCCAAAGAAGTTCTCAGGCCGAGCAAATTAACGATTGGCGATCGGGAGCTACGCCATAAAATTGCTCTGGGGGGAGTGGCGTTATCTGTGGAAGGGCGCCCGTTTTCCCAAATCCTAAAATGGCCCAAAGAACCTCCTATCTGAACGGCCCCAGCGACTTAAAACCCCGCCAGGGAGGTGTTCGCTCTTTTTCTCCCGGGCGATTTTTTAATCCCTTCAGGGCCCCTGAGAAAATGTGAGAGTGACGCCCCTTCCTCCCCCGACTGGTGGGGGAAGATACGTAAACACAAATTCCCCCAGAACGTCTCCCGGGAGCTCCCGTGGACTTTCCCGGAATCCCTCCTGGAAGGGCTTATGGTCCTGCTCTCTGAGACGTATCTTAAGAGGGGGGCATTGCTCATTGGGGTGGCCACCCCGGGGCCCCGAAAAAACCCTTTTGCCTGATATCCCGGTTCTATTGGGGGAGAGGGAAAAGGATGTTTGGACTTGTTTGTCTTTTGACTCCCGGCCCGCAAAGACGCATCACAAGCGGGAGGCCCCTTCAGCCACTACCCATTCCCCCTAACCCTGGACCAAAAAAATTTTCAATGGACTTTATAACTAGAGATGGGGAATTGATTCTAACGAAGTGGAATTCGTTTAAATTTTAAAAAACTTCGGGTTTGAACGAAATCAAGTTTGGGGGGCTTCGGGGTGAACGAAGTGTGCTTTTTGATTGAAAAAATGGCGCGGCACATGGCGTACTGGGGCAAAGCACCTGGGAGGAAGAAGGGGGACATGCTGACATGTAGAGATAAGCCAAAAGAGACCGGGGGATTCTGTGACGTCACCGCACTATTAAGTCGGGCGTACGCGGGAGCCCTACCCCTCTCCTGTACGTCAGGGAAAATGGCCGCGGCGATTTTCCCTGAGAACTGTTTTTTTTCAGCGTTTTTTTTTTCCAGCTTTTCTCAGAGACTGCTTCCTAAAAAGTTTTTTTTGTTTTTTTGGGATAAGATCTGAAATCCATGTGCGTCCCCCGCAGCGCTTACATTTAAAACTACTGTCACAGACATTGAAAATACAAGGGGGATCTAACCGTTCCTTTGTATTTTTTAAAAAAACACGTTTTTTAAAACAAAAACCACTTCATTTTTTCTTTTCTCAAATTTTTTGGGCCAAATTTTCACCGGGGGTTAATTAAGGTTGCGAACGTGCGAAGGTGGGGTTGTGGTCGCCTCTTCGCCCGGGGAAAGGCCCCGGCATGGGCACACCCCTAGGGGGAAAAAACACCAAGTGACGGCGGTCTGTTGTTCCCAGGATTCCCAAATCTTCGAGGAACCACCCGTGCACCCCGCTAGACAGCCCCCCAAACTTACGCCAGGGGAGGCTGTAGGGACTATGCGGTTTTTTTTCCCTTCCCCACTCTGGCCTCTAAATTCAGCCCTTCCCCCCCGTGGTACCTTCAAGAAGGGGCTCTCAGCCGAGATAAATAGTCTTGGGGAGCAAGACCTCCCGCTTTCCTCATGACCTTTTACCGGTTTTGAACCCCATCGAGTTTTCATTTTAACAAGGAGGAGCTTTTTTTAAATCCATCTGTCACAGCCTTGAATATCAAGGGGGGGCTAAGCCATTCCTTTTTTATTTATTTAAAGAAAAACGTTTTTTTTCAAAAAAAATACCACTTCTTTTGGGGGCTCAAACTTTGGGGCAATTTAAACCGGGGTTTTTAATTTAAACGTTGTTATTACTGTATGATCCAAAAAACCGCATTTTTACGCCAAAATTATAAATTTTTCTTCTAAAATTTACAAGCGAAGGTTTTTACAATTTTATCTCTTGTTGTGTGGGTAAAAAAAAAAACATTTAACACGCATAAACTACTATTTGTGGTTGGGTTGATTGTTTTTGGGCAATTTAAATCCAGGGGGTTTAAATTTAAACATTGTTTTTCAGCTGTGGTGATCCCCCAAAAAAACCCTCATTTCAAGCACAATAATACATTTTCCTGTGCCCAATTTTTACAAACAAAGGGTTTAATTTTCAAATTTTTTTTTTCTTTTTGTGTGGGGTAGAAAAAAGCAATTGTAACCGTTCAAAATATAGTTTGTGGGTTTCCAATTCTTTTGCGCAATTTACACCCGGGGTTAAATTAAACGTTGTTTCCATTGTTTCTCAGTAAAGAAAAATTTGTTTTTCACCGCCAAGGAAAAATTTGTAGCATAATTATACCAAGGTTAATTAAGCCTGTTTGTGCTTTTATATTCAGTAAAAAAAAAAGTTTTAAGGCACAAAGTCAATTTTTCCCGCCCCTTTGTGGAGCACAATTTATATCCAGGGGACCAAGCTTGTTCTGGTTCATTTGGGCGTCAAATTACAGGTGTGTATTTTCATATACAGATTGCTACCAAACAAGCTATAATTTTGAACAAACAGTATGTCAGCAGAGAGGGGGCAGGCTCTTCACCTCAGTGGGAGAGGCCAAAATTTCCGGCCCAAACGTAGACAGCAAGGGGGCGACACAGCAGGGGGCATGGAGCCCCAACTCCGCTGAAACGCGGGCCGTGTGTTGTTCAGCAAAACCCAATGGTTCTTTATTGGTTGAATAGGTCATCCCCTTCTCCCCGAGACATCTGACAACCCAGCCCAAAAGTCAGTGGGAACGTCAGAACAAACCCCTTTGTTTGGATGGGCCCCGGGGGCAGGTCAGCGGGCCCCCAACCCTTTTCCAACCCGCTCTTCCTCCGGTTTTCCCCCGCAGGAAACACTATGTGGTTGGGGGTCAGCGCCACAATAGCGAGGATGAAAAAATTTGAGGAGGGGAGTCAGAGTTATTGGCAGCGAAGAAAAGGGACCAATATCCCCCGCTTTTTGCGTAGGGGGCAAAGTTTTGATTTTGAGAGTGGCTGGGAGGTCATGTTTTGAGGGTCGCCTCTGCTACCAAAACCGGGGTGAGGACAGCTGACGAGAAACACAAAAGATGATGATGTATCGACCGCACTTGGGAGCGGGGAGGAAAGGGTTTCATCATGCAGGGAAGGGGCGTCAGCTTGCGCGTAGGAAAAAACGGGCAGCCAGCAAGGGGGTTTGTGGGGCCGTGAGTCAAAGTGTAGCAGCAGTGTGAGGTCGGGACCCAAGGGGGCCAGGGGTAAAAAACCCTTCGCGGGCCCAAGAAAGTAGCGGCCGGGGGCCCTTCAGGAGGCAGCGCGGCAGTGTCCTCAGTGCGGAGGTTGGGGGTTTTAAAATGATACTCGGCGGTGGGGAGTTCTTTGAAAACCCCCCCGGGAGGAGCCGAATAGGGTATATGTAGAATCTGTGGGCAGAAAGTGAGCGGGGCAGGGAGTAACGTTGGCCCCACGGCCCTGCGTCAAAAATGCGCTCACCATCCGGGGGGCCCTGGGGAAACGTGGCTCAGGTGGTGGCCCCATCTGCCCGCCCAGCAAACAGGCCGTAGCCATTGAGCAGTAAAGGGCCCCACCACCTCTGCGAAGGGAGCTGTTTTTTTTGACATCATCTCCCGGCCAGATTCCCCTGCTCCCGCACTCTGGCCCAGCAGTCGTTCAGTGAGGCGATTGAAAAGAGCCCACTTGGTCCAACCATCCAAAGGGTGCAGAGCGATCCCCTGTCCAATTTTTTGGGTCCGCCCTCCCTTTCCAAATGGTGGACTTGCACCGTTCGAAAACTAGGGTTTGTGCCGAGCGAGATGGAGAGTTCCAAGCCTAATTTTTTTCCAAAAAAGGGGTACCCGACTTCTAAATTGTAGAACAAAAGGGGGGCCCAGTCCTTGGCTTTCTTTTTTTCCAAGGTGCCCGGGAGGTTTGGAGTCTGGAGCGTAACTACGGTAGGGCCCGTACATCCCTTTCGGGGCCCCTGGGTGAAAATTTCTTGGGGCCCGGCACACCCAAAAACTTGGACAGGAGACGCCCCTTTCTCCTCCACATTGGGCAAAAAGGGCTCCTGCGCCAATGTCCGCCTCCCACCACCATTCGCCTCCACAAATTTCTGCTCCAAAATTTTTTCCCCATGTGTAGGGCACAACGGGTTTTTCACACAGTTTTACACCTGGGTTTTCCTCGGGGGGGAAAGAAGTCACACAGGGGGGGAAATGCTCCGCGTCTGCAGCAAAAAATCGATGTGTGGGGTTTTTCCGCGCCAAATGTAATTCCCAAACATGGTAACAGACCCAAAAAAAGGGGGGGAAAATGGGGGTCCCCGTTTCCCCCGAGGAGGGATTTGGGCCATGCGCCCTGCCCTGGCGACGTGTTTAATCTGGTTTGAAAAGGGTTTTGAATTTTTTCCAAACCCAAACTTTAGAAAAATTCTGAAAAAATGGCAAGGGGAAAATGTTCATGCACTTTATCCCTTCGTTTCAAAGGGGCCCGGAAAACCCTCCTCGAGTTGCAGTGGCAGAACGGCCTCCCCCAACAAAATTTTGTATGCGATGTTTCCCAAAACCCTTGGAATTTTCCCGCCTGAAAATGTTGGACCGAAAGTTGTGAACAGAGAAAGGCCATTAACGATTTTTTTTATTTATCCCGGCAGACAGAAGTATCCCCTGGTAAAATTTTATGTTTAGGGCCCGTGGCAGCTCATGGTGGGAAAACCCGCCCTTTGTTTTAGGCCCTTCAAGGAGGCACGTTTTTGTAGTCGGGCCCCGGGGCTACGGGGTTTAATAAAGTCATTCCCCCTGCTTTTTGTCCCGGAAAGAGCTGAAAAATTTTTGTCTGGGAGGGGGCTGGGGAAAGTGGCGGGGCTACCAAACTCGCGGGGCCACAAAAAGGGCCGGTTGGGGAAGGAAATGGAGGAGAAGGGGGAAAAAAATTTGGGGCAGAAGCATTGTCTGGTGAAAAAGAGTGGATTTTTTCTACCCCGGTGCAAGAGGGAGGGCAGGGCAGCTGGAAGGGGTAGATGGAGATGAGGAAGACGAGGCAGATGGGCCCGCAAAACAAAGTTGCTTATACAGGGAGATGGAGGCCCCGGGGCCCTCGGGAAACCCCTTGTGAAGGGTGGCCCGAAACATGCTGATTTTTCCTGGTAGTGGGGCAGGCCGAATAGTCCGCATCAGGCAGAGGGTAACTTCTGGCTCTTCCCCCCTATTGGAACCCCCGCTACCCGGGCCAAAAATTTTGGGGGCCCCCTTTTCCCCGCTATTGAGAGGGAGGACGACTCCCCAAAAACTATAGGGAAATCCCCCGTAGGAAGGGTTGGCCCCTGCCCATTTGGGGGCCCCGGGGAAAAAAGTCCCTTTTCCCCTTGGGCAGGTCGGGCTGGGGGGTTATTCAGCGCTCAGTACTACGCCGCGGCTGCCCGGGGGAAAGGGGGGGGGGTTGGAGGGGTTCCCGGGTCCATCGCGCAAATAAAATCTGGAGTCATGTGGGCAGCTTCCTTCACCCGGTTTTGTGAGGAAAGGGGAGTCGCCAGCAGGCAGCAGGCCCGGAAACAGACCCTGAACCCAAAAAGGTGGGAAACCCAATTGGGGAAAAACCCCTCTGCCACCCCGGGTTTGAAGATTCCGCTGGACTACGGGCAGGGCCAAAACTGGAAAGTGTGGGGGGCCCAATTGCCGGTTTGGCAGTGGGAAGTTTCCTGCCCGGCCAGTAGTGTTTGGGATCAGAGCGGGTGTTCAGTGCGGCGGGGGGCCCTTTTTCCCCAAGGGGGAAAACCCCTTGCCCGGGAAAGTAGAACGACTGACCTTTGTCAAGATGAATCAGGCGTGGAGGCCAGGATTTCCACAACCCGCCCCCAGGCGTCAGACACATCAGCCATGAGGTCACCCAAATTGAGAAATGGTCTGGGGGTTTAAACAACCTGCCTAGCCATTTTTTGATGCCCCCACCACCCGAGCCACACTCTGCTGACGTTTTCCATCTGCCACCAACCCCTCTTTACAGGGAGGGTATTTCCACCCACCCCCACTCTGTCATTGTGCCTGTTTTGCCTATGCTGCTGCTGTGGTGTGCCCGGGACCTCCACACTGTGTCATTGTGCCACTCTCTGACCTCATGCTGTTGCTCTGCCCCCGTCACCTCCCCTCTCTGTCATTGTGCCACTCTATGGCCCATTCCTGTTTTTTCCACCTCCAGAATGTATTGTGCCACTGTCTGACCTCATACTGCTGCTGTGGCGGGCTACCGTGACCTACACGCTCTGTCATTGTGCCACTGTCTGACCTCATGCTGCTGCTCTGGTTTGCTGCCGTTGACCTACACACTGTGTATTTTTCCCACTCTGTGGCCTACTCCTGTTTTTGCCACCTCCAGAATGTCATTGTGCCACTGTCTGACCTCATGCTGCTGCTGTGGCTGCTGCCGTGACCTCCACACTGTGTCACTGTGCCACTCTCTGACCTCATGCTGTTGCTCCTGCCGCCGTCACCTCCACTCTCTGTCATGGTGCCACTCTATGGCCTATTCCTGTTTTTGCCACCTCCAGAATGTCATTGTGCCACTGTCTGACCTCATGCTGCTGCTGTGGCTGCTGCCGTTACCTTTACCACTTGTCATTGTCCCACTGTTGCCCTCATGCTGCTGTTGTGGCTGTTGCCGTGACCTAAAACACTGTGTCATTGTCCCACTCTGTGGCTACTCCTGTTTATGCCACCTCCAGAATTTTGATTGTGCCCTCTGCCTGACCTCATGCTGCTGCTGTGGCTGCTGCCGTTACCTACACACTCTGTCATTGTGCCACTGTCTGACCTCATGCTGCTGTTGGCTGTTGCCGTGACCTACACACTGTGTCATTGTCCCACTCTGTGGCCTACTCCGGTTTTTTGCCACCTCCAGATGTCATTGTGCCACTGCCTGACCTCATGCTGCTGCTGTGGTGCTGCCGTGACCCCCAACTTTTGTCATTGTCTCACTCTGTGGCCTACTCCTGTTTACCACCGCGTGTAGTCATTGTGCCACTGTCTGACCTTATTTGCTGCTGTGCTGCTGCCGGTGACCTACACACTGTGTCGTTGTGCCACTGTTGACCTCATTGTGCTGCTGTGGCTGCTGCGGTGACCTCCCCACTGTCATTGTCCCACTGCCCTGACCTCATGCTGCTGCTGTGGCTGCTGCCGTGGACCTACACACTGTGTCATTGTGCCACTGTCTGACCTAAATGCTGCTGCTGTGGGCTGCTGCCGTGCCCTACACACTCTGTCATTTTGCCACTGTCTGACCTCTTTCTGCTGCTTTTGGCTGCTGCCGTGACCTACACACTGTGTCATTGTCCCACTCTGTGGCCTACTCCTGTTTTTGCCACCTCCAGAATGTCATTGTGCCACTGTCTGACCTCATGCTGCTGCTGGGGCTGCTGCCGTGACCTACACACTGTCATTGTGCCACGGACTGACCTCATACTGCTGCTGTGGCTGCTCCCGGGGACCTACACACTGTGTCATTTTGCCACTGTCTGACCTCCTGCTGCTGCTGTGGCTGCTGCCGTGACCTACACACTGTCATTGTGCCACTCTCTGACCTCATGCTGCTGTTGTGGCTGCTGCCGTGACCTACACACTGTGTCATTGTGCCACTGTCTGACCTCATGCTGCTGCTGTGGCTGCTGCCGTGACCTACACACTGTGTCATTGTGCCACTGTCTGACCTCATGCTGCTGCTGTGGCTGCTGCCGTGACCTCCACACTGTGTCATTGTCCCACTCTGTGGCCTCACTCTGTGGCCTACTCCTGTTTTTGCCACCTCCAGAATGTCATTGTGCCACTCTCTGACCTCATACTGTTTGTGGCTCCGCCGTCACCTCCACACTCTGTCACTGATGTTGCCACCTGAGCCCTCAGCTTGTTTTTTTCCAGTTGTCGCTCGCATGACTTTATCAGGCTACATTCCCCCTTCAGTTTTTTGGTCAGTTTTGCCCTCTTAAGGGGCCCAGGGAATTTTGGAGGGAAGCGATTCTAAGACGGCGGCAGTCTTTGGGTGTAATTAAAACACACATTGTATGAAGAACCATACCAAGCTCCCTCTGCATATTTAAGCATGGCACAAGTTCTACAGCACCCAGCAGGCTCTGTGCAGCCTGGAAATATCTGTTTTTTAACGTGATTCATGCCGAAGTATTTCGGAACGAAGTTATTTTTTGCCGAGAAATTCGGCGAAGTGAACGAAACGAATTTCGGGAAATTCGCCCATCTCTATTCATAACTGACCTCCCCCCGTCGTCTGACAACACTATTATTTGGGTGATTACGGATCGCTTTTCCAAAATGGCGCATTTCGTCCCGTTGCCAGGGCTGCCATCTGCCTCCCGCCTGTCTGAGCTATTCTTCCCTCCATGTGTTTCGTCTGCATGGACTCCCTCAGCAAATTGTCTCGGACCGGGGAGTCCCAATTTGTCTCCAGGGTTTTGGCGAGCCCTGTGCAACCAACTTCAGGTGAAGCTCGACTTCTCTCGGCCTACCATCCGCAGTCGAACGGCAGGTGGAGGGGTCAACCCAAATCTTGGGTGTTACCTTCGCCATTTCGTCTCGGCACTCAAGGACGATTGGTCCAATTTACTGCGTGGGCGGAGTTCTCCTACAACTCTCTTGAGTCTGAGTCTGCGGGGGCCTCCCCCTTCTACATCGTGTATGGCCTGCATCCCCGCCCTCCTCTCCCTCTGGCAACCTCCTCCGAGGTCCCGGCGGCGGACGCACTGGTCCAAGATATGAAGGTCATCTGGTTCCAGACCCGCCAGTCGCTGCTCCGCGCTTCCGAGCGCATGAAGACTCAAGCCCGGGCAGAAGAAGATCCCCCTCCAGTCTTCTCCCAGGTGACAAGGGGTTTGGGTTCGTCTCGTTATGTCCGCCTTTAAGATGCCCTTCCACAAACTGGGACCCCGTTTCTGGGAACCCTTGAGGTCATCAGCCGCATCAACCCGGTGTCATACAAACTCCCGCTCCCTCCTACGATGAGAATCCCCAATTATTCATGTCTCCTTATTGAAACCCCTGGTCCTTAATCATTTTTTCCCCGAAGGTTTTTCCTCTCCGTCTGTGGCTGATGCATCCAATGTCTTCGAGGTCAAGGGTATTCTGGGAAGAGGGGGAAAAGGGAAAAAGCGATACTTCCTTGGGTGGGGAAAGGGGTTCGGTCCCCCAAGAGAGGTCTTGGGAGCCCGGGGGGAGAATATCCCGAACTGCAACCTCATCCAGAGATTTCTTCATTCCAGTAAGAGAGGGAGGGCCCCAAAGGGGGGGGGCCCAAGGGGGGGGGACGTCACGGCGCCCCGGACCCCCGTCCCGGGTCGCAGGCGCGCCGTGCCCTGCCCCCCCGCGAGCCCCGTCCACAGTCGGGTTCGGGTCCCCCCCATGTTCAGCCCCTCCGGGGTTCATTACCGGCCGCGCTCCTTCTGGGTGGCTTCGTCTTCCCGGGGCGTGCTCCGCCCCTAGGGGGACGCGCGCCCGGCAGTTTTTAATTTAAAGGGGCAGCCCTAATTTTGGGTCATTTCGGGCATGCTCTTATTTAGTCCGGCCCCTTCCTCCCGCCCCGCCCGGGTCCCTTGTTGTATTCTCCAAGGCGAAAAGCTTTTCCCAAAAAGTTCCAGTCTTGTCTACCGTGGATGTAGAATCTTTCTTAGCAACCTCCGTCTCCCATGGACCTGAAAACACAACAATGCACTGCGTTCTATTCAAAAGATTAGAATACTTTTTAGGACTGACATGATTTTTTAAAGGGTATAGGCGTGATCATACAGAAAGGTAGGATATTAAAAACCCAAAAAAGATAAGTATATAGCATAAGATAAGGTTAAAAACCAATTGTCTTAAAGTAAAGAATACCATTTTATTATTAAAATCAGACACCTCCCCTCTACCTAAAAAAAAAATGAATACTCTGACATCTGCTTAGTTACGCTAATCTAATAACCCTTTAAAAAAGCAGCAGCTATGACCTGTTATTCAAATGCCACGGCCTTCTAGATGTATTCTAGACCAAATATTTTGATGTGAGCGGAACAAAAATGTCCTTGTTCCTGTCAGAAATTCATACAGAATTTACACAAAGATTTTAAATTTGAAGAAAACAAGATGGATGCCTAAATTAAATGATGAAGTATCAAAATTTTATTAATTTGTTTCATTTCCCTCTCTGAAATTTTTTAAAACATTTTTAATTCCAATCAATTCCCCGATGTTCATCAAAAGGGCTTTTTTTTTGTGGTTACCGCAGCATTATCAAAGTTAATATTCTGACATTTTGGCCCTTTGGGGCCGTTTGGGCCCCTTTGAAACTTTTGTCATGAGTTTACCGGGTACCTTTGTCAAGATCCCGAGATGAGGAAATAATAAAATTTGGGGATGATGTGGGCTATTCCGCTGAACCACCCGAGATGGGTGAGAAAACTAAGACTAAGATGTTTTTTGATTTAACACCTTTGGATGGAACTTTTGGTTTGGCTGTTAAGTATTTCAATGGCACAAAAATCTCATCAGTGTGTTGTCAAAGATTACCCAAAGTTCAATGTTGTGGCGTTGTGTAATCCTATTTAAAATTCCCGTGATCGGTAATGACATTAAAGCGTAAAATACTGGATTGAGCTTGATCAAAAGGTGTTGGATGACTCCGCCCTCTTTGCGATCGTATTCTGGGAATTTGATCAAAAATTGTTTTCTTGGTGCACAGACCATGTACCATTGTCAGTCCTAAATACATGAGCCACCCCCTTGTGTGGAAAAAAACTTGTATGTTAGAACCACATACATAATATATGTTATCCGGGGGAATGAAGGGGGTCACCCCCAAATTCGGAATAACCTGTAGCAATTTCGGATTTTTGGGTTCTAGGGGGTGGGGGC
>JAODAL010068271.1:0-16888 GCA_025379985.1 Phyllomedusa bahiana
TCATGCATTGAAGTGGAGGGACGCCCAAACCCCCAGACTCGTTTAAAACCTACCCGTGCCAATTGGACATCATGGCCTCCCCCTAGACTACATATCTCTCCTACTTACCCAAACAAATCTGTTTAAAACCTGATCTTCTGCAAACGAGGGGAAGGGCTACTATCAGATAAAAATTCTTCTGGAATGAAATTTGGACTACAATACTCCAATTTCCATAAAACTCTACAAGCTTTTCCCTTTGCGCTTCAAAATGTTTTATCCACTTTCAAGCAATACCTCCTAAAATTTTTTGACAAAAGGGTACCTCCACAAGTTTGGCCAAAAGGGGACCGATAAATTCCGGCACCCCTTTCCAAAGTCTAAACCTAAACGGGTCTTTTGAAAGGGGTTAAGGTTATTAATTAAATTTCACCCCAAACGGGATATTATGCATTTTAAAGAGTTTTTTTTAAAAAAGGGCCAAAAAACCCAAAAAATTACGGGGATAGATATGAACATACTCAACAAGTCCCTTTACATAAAAAAATTTTTATGACTTGGTGAAACTGAGGGTCAGTAAATCGACTTTCCCGGCGGACGCCTTTATCAAGTGACATCAGGGGAAATAATGTAAATACACAGGATAAGGGGGAATGCTACCAGAGCAGGAAGCGCAGAAAAAAATGTGCAAAGAATGCCCACCACGGGGATAGGGTAAAAGACCTAAAGGGAATGCTGGTGAGCCCGGGGCCCCTTGGGAAACTGAGGAGATTGGACGAACGTCCGAGTTTTTTACACAGGCTGCCTTTTTGAAAGAGGGTCTACCCCCCCCCCCCTGGGCTTGCCTCAATACCCTTTAAGAAATGTCAAGAACAATCTCGGGAGTCACAAATCAGAACTTTCCTGGAAAAATGGGGTCTCATCCACTGCATTTCTCCTAAAAATACACCTCATTTTCCCTGTTCCAAAAAAGTTATCCCTGGTGAACCTCCAAAATACCTTTTGGGTTCAACTCAGGAGCACCCTTCCCTTTCCGTTTAATGAAAAAACCCTTTTGGTCCCCAAAGCTCATGTTTTTCTAGCCAGCCCTTTCTTCAGCTGCTATTTCCCACAGCCCTATGGGTTTCTGCAATTTTTTCCCTTCATTTCCCCACACACAAGGACTGCAATACCCTTTTGTTTTAAATTTATCGGGTATTTCCAGCCCACCTTGACGGGGTGCTTAAAAAAGGGGCTCAGAACTCCCCCAAAAACCATTTTGGACTCACCCTCCCGGACTGTATGATATTCCTTGTGTGCGCCAAATTTTTCAACTTGTCAATCAAGCTCTTTGAGCCCTTTTCAAAAATTTGGAAAACCCCCCCCCCTCAACTCAAAGTCCATAGTCCCAAGCCCCAATGGTGTTCTAAGAAATTGAAATTCCTGGGGACATTGCATTTTACGGGGGTCCCAAAAACCCCTTTACCGATGATGGGGAAAAAAAGCTGTGATGCTAAATTTCTTCCCCGGAAAAAATCAAAAACAACTTAAAAGGTTTTTCTAGCCCGTCCTTACTGTTTCAATGGATACCCAATCCCTTTCCAGTCTTAACAATTTTTTATACTTTTTTTTTTAAAAGGACATTATTTACACCAAAAACCTCACTTAGGCCCCAAGAGTTTTTTTAAAACCCTAAAAAAAATTTTATTCAAAAGGGCCCAGCTCGGGGAATCCCCGGACTACTCACACCTTTCAATCTCTTCCTTTTTAAAGGGCCCCCCAAAATGGCAAAGTTTCCCAAGTCCTGACACAAAAACAGGGGAAGAGCTTTTAGACCTTTTTGGATACAATTCTTGCAAGTTAGATCCTTTTCCCGGAACTGCCCCCCTACTTGCCTCAGAGCTGAAAAAGTTCTTTTGAAAAAAACCAAGAAAATCATTTTAGGCCATCCAGTCAATTTTTTTGGCCCCATCAGATCTAAAAGGGGTTTCCTGAAACCCCACAGAAACCCCCATCCAAAAAACACCCGGCATTTCCGTATACAATCCCCCATTACTGATATTTATAAAAAATGTCACTTTAAAAGGAATGAAATACCCCTCAACCCCCCAAATCTGCTTCCTCTCTAAAGGGGGAAAGATAAAGATAAGATAAGTCTACCACAGTTTTAAGCCCCAGACGCCGGGGAATTGAATCTCTTCATGACTGCCTTAAAACAAATGGGGGCTGAAACCTCCCATCTTCCTACTTTTCTCTACACCCAAAATTGGAGAACCCAGACTTTTGTCTTCTTCACAGAGGGATCCAAAATGCGGATGATCAAGGAGTTTCCCAAAACAGGATTTGCTGGGGTTAAACCTTTCCCAAAAACCGGGAAGGCTGCATTTTTACCTTCGATTTAGCCAGCCCAAAAAAGGTAAAACTCGGGCTGTAACGGAAGTTTGGGAAGCTCCCCGAAGAGAAGCCCCATGAAAAAAACACCGACTCAGCCTACATGTACGGAGAAACCATGACTTTGGCATGAAGTGAGCCCTGCGGGGTTTTCCCAAAGACAGCAAGGGGAACCCCCACCAAAAAATCAAGAAGCCTTTCAGCCTCTGATGCATGCTCTCCAATTGCCACCCTCAAGGGGCCTTTTGAAGACTAAACCCCTTTAGAAAAAATAGGACAGTGGAAGTAGAAGGGGACAGTGGAAAGTTGCCCCACAGACCAATTTTCTAAAAAGGCCCACCCCTTTTCTTCCCAGAGTTTTCAAGAGGAACCCGGGGAGGGGGGCTGTATATGTGCTGACCAGAGCAGAAAGAAAAAAAGGGAGAATGTGAGAAAAAGAAGGAGAATGTGAAAGAAAGAAGGAAAAAAAGGAATTTTAAAGAAAAAAAGAAAAAAAAGGTGAAAGAAGAAAGAAAGAAGGGAAAATTGAGAGGAAAAAAGAAGAGAAGAACCAAGGGGGAAGATGCAATTTAATCCAGGGGGTTTTTCCTTTAACAATTTCAAACTTAAATAAGCCCAAAGGAAAGGAAAAGTTTGGGGGGGAATTTGGGGCAGAGATACACCAAAAGGATTCAAAAGGAAAGACAATAACTTTTGTTTTTCCCAAAAGGGGATTATATCCACTGTAAATACAATGGCTTATAGTACAAACCCCCAGAGGGAAAAAAAACCCGATGATTTTCCCTTTAAACAAAAATATAGCACCCGGAAATTCCCCTTCTCCCCGGCAAAATAGCCATCCCAGAATTGGAAATATGCAATCTTTTTTAACCCCGGAGGAAAATGATGCCAACACCAAGGAAGCTTTTTGGGTTTAAAAACTATATCCTCTCCAGGAATTTCCCGATGGGAAAACATTTAATTAAACCCAAAGGAAAAAATGGGGGGAAAGTAGGGGGGAAGGTTTATTTTTTTTTTCAAAAGTAAATGTGGGGAAAATTTCTCAGGGTGGCCCCCGAATTTTACCCATTTTCCAACATGACGCCCCGAACCACCGTGAAGAAACTATTGCTGATTTTTATATGCAGACTTGGGATCCCGAGGTTAATTTAAAACTGACCAAGGGCCTGCCTTCATTTCAAAAATAACCAGAGACATTTGGGAAAATAGTAAGCTGACCTCAAACCCGCCCCCCCCTACCATTTCCCAATTTTCAGCCCGAATGGAAAGGGAAAAGAACGCCATTCTGAAGAACAAAATTCTGGGAAACAGCAAATCAACATCCCCTTCCCTGGCCCGAGAAACTCCCCATTGCAAATCTATTTTTCAGAAATAACCCCCCGACAGCCCCCCCGGTCTCACCCTCAGGAGACAGTAAATTTTCAGCCCGCCCCCGATTAGGGGAGGTTTTTACACAAAGCAGTTGAGGCAGGGAATGATAGCCTTGTAAAATATTTTATAAATCTGTGTAAAAGAAAATTGGGAAAAAAAACCATGCCCTAGGGTTTTTCCTCCATTCAAAATCCCCAAATCTGATCAAAACTACAACCTCCTGTTTACTTTTTGTGGGGCAGAAACACGTCAGAGACCCCTGGAGCCCAAATTTACCACACCAAGTACTCCTGAGGGCCCCCCAACCCCCAAAGAAACTTGAAGGGAAAACCCCCCCGGGTGCATGCTTCATACTGCCAAAAAGTGACTGCAAAACCCCTAAGTCATTATGAACTTTTTCCCTTAACCTTTTATATGTTTGTCTATTTTGGGTTTGTTTTAAAAAAAGCCCAAAAGGGACAACCAAGGGGGGGGCCTGATGGGTTTAAAGCTAAAGGGGTCAGGTCCAAAAACAGGTTTGAAACACTTACTCAGCTGAAAAAATTTAAACGCCCCCCCACATGAAATTTCCCGAATCATTGAAGGGGTTTTTGAACAAAACCCCTGTAAACAATCCATAATGCCTCTTCCGGGGGCTCTCTGAGGTTTGGGCCCCCTGGGGGGTCCCTTGGTCAACTTTCATCCCAAACCCTCAAAGGCTCTGCGAGGAAAGGGCCCGGTTTTCTTGGGTTTCCCCCTTGGAGCAAGCCGACAGTGGTTCAGTGGGTTCGACACCCGCTCCCCCTGTTCAAATTTCTGTCTAAGGGGAAATGACCTTTACCCCTTTCTTTTTCATTTAGGGAAGAGCATCAACATCATTCCCACTCTAAGGAAAAAGATTTTGATGTTTTTTTTGAGGGACTGTTCCCAATTGGAAAACTTTAAGGGGAAAAAAATCAAAAATCTGTTTCATCAATTAAAATTCTTAATTTAAACCCATCAGATTTGTTTTTTTTAAACTGCTTTTTTCCGCTATACATCCTTATCGAACTTTTAAAAAAAATATCTCTCACAAGCTTTCCCCGAGACGATGCAGTGTCTGCTTTGAAGCAAAGATTCAAGGCCTTCCCCTACCCCCCAGGGTGATACCGTTTGGGAAAGTTGGGCATATCACTAATGCTTTCATACGTACATGCCCAAAATTTTAACTTGTCCTTAGCGACCACCAATTAACCAAACATGTAGTGATAGAATATCATGTGAATTTAAAAAATTCTATTGGGAAAGTTTAAATTTACTGTGATTAAAACCCGATTCATTTCCCAAACGGAAAGTGTGGGGCATATTTTTCGAGCTCCGGGTGTCGGCAGCAATAATAATATAATTCGGAGGAGGCATTTTTTTTGGGTAAAGGAGTAAAAAAAGATAATTTCCAAACCTGATTTTAAACTCTTGACAACATTTCCTTTCCTATTCTGAAATACCCCCCTTGTAAAGAGCTGCATCAGCTCCTCAGGTCCCCTATAGCTAAGACTTTTTTCGATCTATTCCCCGATAACTGCCAGGCCCCCCCCCCCTGGTTTCTATAGTACAGACCTGGCTTTTTTTTTTAAAAATGCAGCCTAGTAGAAGCCAGAAACCCCACCCCTGAATTTTAAAAAGAAATTTAAGAAAACAGGGCGGAGGAAGATAATCAATTTTGGTAACAACCCCCCTTTTAAAAAACCCACTACCCTGGTGTTTTTTATTTTATTTAGGTTTTACAAAAACTCTTGAACCAACTTCAACTATAAAGTTTTGGGTCCTGGCCTGAAAATATACTCCAGTCACACATAAGGACATGGGTCCAGAATAGTTCATTCATGGTCTGTTTAGTCTTGTTGTTGGTGGGGATCACAACCCAGGACTTAAAGAAGTGATCTGCACAAACTAAGGCAAATTGATGAGGTAACCATAGGCGTAACTTTGGTTCAAAAAGTGGGGGGGACTTCCATTTCCCTTCATTCCCCTTTCCCTTCCTTCTCTTTTGACATCACTGATAGTAAGAATTTTGTTGTCACTGTTGTTAACTCAATACTACAGTTTGATAATTACTGAAGTTCAGGGTCGGACTGGGACTAAAAAGCAGCCCTGGTACAATATTTCACTTAACCACCCTCCATCCACCCCATCACTACGCCATTAAATTTGTAATACACACAACAGAATGAGGAAAATAAAAGAACCCAATCTCACTGTACCCCTAGGAATCACTTATGTCACATACTGCACCCCAAAATGTATTTTCTACCATACACCAGAAATGACATCACTCACTGCACCCCAGAAATGAATTATATTACACATGGTAGCCACAGAAATTACATTACTAACTGCACTTTAGAAATTAATTGCACATTGTACTCAAGAAATAATATCATTCACTGTGCCCCAAAAATGTATTATATTACACACTGAACCCTAGAAATGAATTACATTACTCACTGTACTCCAGAGATTACATTACACCATACCCCAGAGATTATTACATTACACATTGTACCCCAGAGATTACATTACTCCCTTTTCCCCTGAAATTACTACATTACCCACTGTACCCCAGAGATTAGATTACATACCATACCCCAGAGATTACATTACACCATACCGCAGAGATTACATTCCACCCTACCGCAGAGATTAAATTACTCACTGTACCCCAGAGACTACATTAGACACTGTACCCCAGATATTACATTACTCACTGTACTCCAGAGATTACTACATTAACAACCATAATCCAGAGATTACATTACACACCATATCCTAGAGATTACTATATTACACATTGTACCTCAGAGACTACATTACACACTGTACCCCAGAGGTTACTACATTACAGACTGTACCCCAGAGGTTACGACATTACACACTGTACCCCAGAGATTACATTAAATTACTCACTGTACCCCAGAGATTACTACGTTAACAACCATACTCCAGAGATTAGATTACCCACTGTACCCCAGATATTACATTACACACCGTACCCAAGAGATTACTACATTACACACTGTACCCCAGAGATTAGATTACAAACTGTACCCCAGAGATTAGATTACACACTGTAACCAAGAGATCACTACATTACACACCATACACCAGATATTACATTACTCACTGTACCCCAGAGATTACATTACACACTGTACCGCAGAGATTATATTACACCATACCCCAGAGATTATTACATTACACAATACTCTAGAGATTACATTACACACTGTACCCCAGAGATTACATTACACACTGTACAACAGAAATTAGATTACACAATACTCCAGAGATTATTATATTACACACTGTACCCCAGAGACTAACTACATTGGAATTCTTTGTAGGCGCTGAGAGTACGCGCCGAAAATACTCAAGTAAAATCAGTGTCACCTAAACTACGACAGATTTTACATAGAGTATAATGTAACTCAGTTTCCTGTTGGATTGGACGCTAGTTCTGAGGCAGATCCATCCCTGAATCAGCCCCAGAATCAGCATTCATATCTTCCGTGTGAATATACCCTTCGGGGCGTAACTAGAGAAGCCTGGGCCCCCTTTTGGATGGGAACCCCTACCTCTCCCCCCTCACCAGCTTCCCCAACCACGAATATTTAACAGGACATGCAGTTAGATACTGTAGATAATACAAGGGGCAAATACCTCAACATACTTCTCACTATCATACTGCTACCAAACAAATCCACTATACCAAAACCAACATTACTAATAACACTACTACCTAGCGACCTGATTATACCGCCAGAACATGACCACAAATTACCACCACATAGTGACTAAATAATACCCCTACTCTATTACTGATCAGTCTACAAAGACCAATAGTACCACCATATAGTGACCATATAGTGGTATATACTAGTGTACACAGGCTCTGCAGACTGTATATAACCACCATACAGTGACCATATAGTGGTAGACACCAGTGTACACAGCCTCTGTAGACATATGTGATTAAAGTGTAGTTACATCTTGTGACTCACAGGTGACGTTTCTGATAAGTCGTTGACTTTCCCTTTTGTTCTGCATCCGGCCCAGAACATCATGATGACTTCTCCTGGCCACCAATTGTCCCTGGAGATATAGACACAAATATCTTAGAATCCTCACTTTTCCAGCACCTCACTCCCTGCCCTCCTGGCTATATGGGGTCCATTTAGGCAGGCAGGGTTTAGATAGGCTATAGGGGGCCCCAGATAGGCCAGGTTTCGGAAGGCAATAGGGTCCCCACATAGACAGGGTTTAGGTAGCTATAGGGCCCCATATAGGCATCAAGGGGTTTGGGTAGGTAAGGGCCCCCCTATAGACACAAGGTTTAGTGATAGGGCCCCTATATTAGCACCCTTGGGGTAGACGTGGGGGGTCCATACGGCGGGCAGGGATAGGGTAATATGGGGGCTATATATAGGCACACGGCATAGGTAGGCTTATGGCCTATATAAAGGCAGGGAGGGAATAGGGTAGGCTATGGGGGTTTATAAAGCAAAGGGGCTTTGGTGGCTATATATAGGAGGCAGGGCTTTGGGGGACTATATATAGGGGGGCAGGGCTATATATGGCGGGTGGGCAATATTAGGAGGCGGGGCTATATACAGACGGCAGGCTATATTCGGCAGGCAGGGCTATATCGGCGGGCGGTAGGGCTATTAAGGCAGGCGGGGCATAACAGGCAGGTGGGGTACATACAGGCAAAGGTATATATAGGTAAAAAAGGCTTTGGAGGCCTATGTACGGGCGGCAGGGCTATAAAAAGGCAGGGGGGCTTTGGGGGGGCTTAACGGCAGGGGGGCTTTGGGGAGGCTATATATGGCCGGGCAGGCTTATTTAGGCAGGGGGGGTTTTGGGGGGGGCTCTATACAGGCAGCAGGGTTTTGGGGGGGAAAAAAGGGCCGGCACGTCTCTATACAGGCGGGCAGGCTTTGGGGGGTATATTAGGCAAGCGGGTTTTTTTTTTATATACAGCAGGGCAATTATAGGCAGGTAGGGCTTTGGGGGGCTATATACAGGCAGGCAGGGTTTTGGGGTGCTATATATAGGCAGGCGGGGCTATATACAGGCAGGCAGGGCTATATATAGGCATGTAGGGCTTTGGGGGGCTATATATATGCAGGCAGGGTTCATTAATATTAAAAAATAAATAAATCACATGCTCCAAGCTCCCTTGCAGCTCAGGTCCCGGGCAGTCTGTGCTCGGCGCGGGCGGCACGATGAATACGTCACCGCCGCTATGTCAGCACTGTGCTCGGTTTTCCCTGCTAGGAAAGGGGCCTAGCGGGCGGTTAGCAGAGCGGGCATGGGCCCGCCCGTTGCTAACATCGGGCGGCCTGCTTTCTGAGCCTCGAGCCGAGACCCCGGGCTTTCCCCGGGGGGATGCCCAGGCCCCGCAGTCCGCTCTGCCAGCTAGACTGTTTGTTACTGCCAGGGGGCGCGGGAGCAGAACACTGGGAGCAGACGTGTTAGCAGCTCCCCCCGGGTGACCGGGCCCCCTAAGAGCCTGGGCCCCGTGGCAGCTGCTTCGTCTGCTACCCCGGTAGTTATGCCCCTGCCTTAAAGGGGATTTGCCAGGACGCAAGTTTCTTACCTCTCTTTATCAGCACAGGAGAAAGTCAAAAAATCACGCTGATCATGAACCCGCAGGGTGAGAGGGAGGGGGTGAGTAAGGAGGAGGAGTAAGGGGGCGTCTCAAAACTTTAAGTGAAATAAAAACGTAAACAGTGGATTCCAAATTTCAGCAAGCCAGCCTGATAGACTGCACTTTCTACCCCGGGGCCTTAAAAAAAAATTCTTTTGCCTGTTCAGTTAAGAAAGGGTTTTACGCAAGCGCGGCCTGTCAGCTCCGGGGCGTGTCTATGGAAGCTTTTTAGGTAAATAAGAGGGGGTTTAGAAATGCTGTAGCTCTCAGAGTCTTTTTACTTTTTGTAATCACATTATTTAGAAAAGTGATGAAATACCCATTTTGGATTCCCCCTTAAAATTTCATGGTGGAGGAAAGGGGGCCCGATAAATAGGAGCAGTGGGCCCGGCAAGAGCCCAATTACCCGGGGCATGCCCCTTTAAAATCAATCTGCTGGTGCCCGCGCGCCCCTAGGGGCAGAGCTACGCGCCGGGAGACGGAGGCAGACGGAGCAGGAGTGCGGCCAGGTAAGTGAAGGCTGGCAGGGGCCGGGACACGGGCGGACCCCGAACACGACGTGCGGGACGGGGCTCCGCTGGACGCGGGGGCACGGGCGTGCCTGCGACCGGGGACGGTGATCACAGGGGCGTCCGTGACAGTACCTCCCCCTTGGGCCCCCCCCCCCCTTGGGCCCCCTTCTCTTACTGGACTGAAGAAATTTCTGGATGAGGCTGCGGTTAGGGATGTTCTCCTCCGGCTCCCAAGACCTCTCTTTGGGGCCGAACCCCTTCCAGTCCACCAGGAAGTATAGCTTTCCCCTAGTTCTCCTCATGCCCAGAATATCCTTGACCTCGAAGACATTGGGCGCATCAGCCACAGACGGAGGAGGAACAGCCTTCTGGGAAAAATGATTAAGGACCAGGGGTTTCAATAAGGAGACATGAAATGAATTGGGGATTCTCATCGTAGGAGGGAGCCGGAGTTTGTATGAGACCGGGTTGATGCGGCTGATGACCTCAAAGGGACCCAGGAAACGGGGACCCAGTTTGTGAGAAGGCATCTTTAGGCGGACATAACGAGACGAGAGCCACACCTTGTCACCTGGGGAGAAGACTGGAGGGGGAATTCTTCTTCTGTCCGCTTGAGTCTTCATGCGCTCGGAAGCGCGGAGCAGCGACTGGCGGGTCTGGGACCAGATGACCTTCATATCTTGGGCCAGTGCGTCCGCCGCCGGGACCTCGGAGGAGGTTGCCAGAGGGAGAGGAGGGCGGGGATGCAGGCCATACACGATGTAGAAGGGGGAGGACCCCGCGGACTCAGACTCAAGAGAGTTGTAGGAGAACTCCGCCCACGGCAGTAAATTGGACCAATCGTCTTGACGTGCCGAGACGAAATGGCGAAGGTAACATCCCAAGACTTGGTTGACCCTCTCCACCTGGCCGTTCGTCTGCGGATGGTAGGCCGAAGAGAAGTCGAGCTTCACCTGAAGTTGGTTGCACAGGGCTGGCCAAAACCTGGAGACAAATTGGACTCCCCGGCCCCGAGACATTTGCTGAGGGAGTCCATGCAGACGAAACACATGGAGGAAAAATAGTTCAGCCAGGCGGGATGCAGATGGCAGCCCTGGCAACGGGACGAAATGCGCCATTTTGGAAAAACGATCCGTAATCACCCAAATAATGGTTTTGCCAGACGACGGAGGGAGGTCATTTTATGAAGCCCATCGAAATGTTGGCCCCGGGGTTGAGTGGGAATGGGAAGTGGCTGAAGTGGGCCCTGCCGGCTTGTGACGTGGCGTCTTCTTGCGGGCACAGGAGTCACAAGACGAAACAAAGTCCTTAACATCCTTTTCCAGCTCTGGCCACCAATAGAACCGGGATATCAGGCAGAAGGTTCTTCAGGTGCTGGGATGTCCAGCCACCAATGAGCAATGTCCCCATTTTAAGATACATCTGCGAAGAGCAGGACGCACATAAGTCCTTCCAGGAGGAACCTTCCGGAGGTCCACCGGGACTGCCGAAATGAGACGTTCTGGAGGAATTATGTGTTCCGAAGAAGTATCTTCACCCACCACTCGGAGGCAGGGAGAGGGCGTCAGCTCTCACATTTTCTCGGCTGGCCTGAAGTGGATCTGAAAAACGAAACGGGAGAAGAAGACGCCCCACCTGCCTGGCGTGGGTTAAGTCGCTGCCCCGTTGCAGAATTGGAGGTTCTTGGGGCCAGTAGATCGGAGGGGAAAAACCGCCCTCCAGCAGATAACCCCACCCTCCGGGGCCCAAATTTTAGGGCTAGTAGCTCCCTTTTCCCAATGGTTTTAATTCCTCTGGGCCCGTGAACGTTTGGAGAAGAAGCCCATGTTACAGTCTTACCCATGGGCCCTTTTTGCGTAAGAACTGTCCGGCCTACAGATGAGGCATCCACCCCAGTGTGAAGGGTTTGGGAACCCGGACGTGCCAGGATAGGGCGTAGAGAAGGCGGACTTGGCTTAGAAAACCCCGGTGCCTGTGTCCCCCCTGGAGAAACCTTTGTATTTGTCGGTTGTGGGGAGCTCCCACTGATCCCACCCAGTATATAACGGGCCAGGACTCCCCGGGGGGGGCTCTACAAAGGGGAGAAATGGGGTTTCCACGTTCTGCCCGTGTTTCCCTCCGACCTCTTGGGCTTCCCCTGGCTGCAACGTTCACCCCCTCGTGGATTGGAAGACGGGTGGGGTCCTGCGTTGGGGACAGAATGCCAGAACCTTGTTTGGGAGGTACCCCGGCCCCGGTGCCTCCCATTTTCCGCACCCCTTGCCGGTTCTCCGGGCCTACGGGAGTCCCAGGACTTTGGGGACGTTTTCTCCGAAAAGGGAGGCCGATAGCGCACCACTCGCCTTCGACTGCCCATTGACCTTTTTCCCAGGAACCATCCGCCCCGGGGAAGGGTTTTTTTCCCGCTTTCCGTACCGGGACTAGGCAGTCAGCCTAAACGGGAGAACTTCAAAAAGGGGTTTCCCTGTCCTCCCCCCCGGCCGGGCCGGGTTTTTCTTGTACAAAAAGGATGGTTCCCCCCTCCTGTATAGACTCCCGGGGGACCAATAAAATCACCGTAAAAAACACTCCCCTCTCCGCGATGCAGAACTTTTGACCGCCTCAAGGGGGCAAAAGTGTTTTCAAGTTGGTCTGCGAGGGTCCCTAAACCCCTCACAGAATTCGGGGGGGGGACGGGGTGGAAGACGGCGTTTAATACCAAAATGGCATTTCAAAATATCTCGTAATGCCCTTTGGGCTCTGCAAGCCCCAGCAGTGTTTAAAGATTTGTTAACGATGTTTTCCCGGGGGTCTCCTGTACACCTGCTTATAGTGTACTTGGATGACATCCTAATTTTCTCCCCCGATTTTCAGGAGCACCAAACCCCAAGTGCCCCAGGTTCTGCGACGTCTCGAAGCAATCGACTGTACGCCAAGTGGGAAAGTTCATTCCATCAGCCACCTCCCCTTCCCTGGGTATACTCTCAGCCAAGGCCTGAAGATGGCCCAGCAAACTCTCTGCGGTGGCAATGGCCTGTCTGCCCGGTCTTGGGCCACCACGCTCCTGGGTTTCCAATTATTACCCCCAATTTTTTCCCCACTTCTCCATTTGGTGGCCCCTATCGGGGCCCCACTAGGAGAAGGGAAAACCCGGATGTGGCCTCCTGAGGCGGAAAAGGGTTTTTTGGTCTAAAAACTGCCTTCTCCACTCCCCTGTTTTGGTCCGCCCTGACCCGAGAAGCCTTTTTCCTTGGGAGGGGTGCTTTTTCTGGGGGGCAGGGGCGGTCCCTCACCAGAAAGGCCCCAAGGGGCAAGATTCCACATTGGGTTCTTTCTAAGCCCTTTTGCCGGCGGAGGGAAAAACTATGCCTTTGGGGGGCCCGGGGAAATCTTGGCCATAAAGTTAGCCCTGGAGGAGTGGGGGACATCTGCTGGGGGGGCCGCATCCTTTAAAATATTTACGACATAAGAATTTATTTTATCTTCAGACACCCCAGCCTTGAATTCGCCAAGCCGATGGTCTCTCTTTTTCTCACGTTTCGACTTTCGCAACATTTCCGCCCTGCGGGAAAAAAAAAGTCAGGCTGACGCCCTCTCCCGTCCCTCGGGGGTGGTCGGGAAGAACCCGTTCAAAAACACATCATTTCCCGAACGGTTGGTTCACTTGGCCCCCGAGATCTCCAGCGCCCTACGGGAAAGATTTTCGTCCCCCGGCACCAGGAAGAATTTGTTGGAAGGGGGCCATAGCTCTCAATTGGCTGGTCATTCCGGAGCACGGAAGTCCTACGCTTTGATCTCAGGGGCACTTGGGGGGGGCCCCTGGCAAGGATGTCAAGGGGCTCACGCTCGCCTGTATCACTGTGCTCGGAACAAGTCCCACGCCAAGGGCCTGCAGGTCTCCCGCATCCACTGCCCTGCCAGAGTCCCCTGGACGCACATAGCCATGGGTTTCATCACTGACCCCTTCCCCGGGCCCCCTTTGGGAATTTGGAATCGGGTGGTTAGACCCGGGTTTTCGAAAATGTCCCACTTGTACCTCTCCCCCGGCCTGCCGTTGCTCCACAATTAGCCAATCATTTCTTTGACACGTTTTCCCCATCCCTGGGTTTCCTTCACACTTGTCTCCGACCCGGGGGGGCCCAATTTGTTTCCCGATTTTGGCGGGCATTTTCTCCCTTGCAAGTCAACTGGATTTTCGTCGCATATCACCCTCAACCAATGGGGGTGGAGGGGTGAACCAGATTCTGGGGGAATCCCCGGTCACTTTGTATCTGGAGTCAGGGAAAATGGGCCCCAAACGCTCCCCTTGGCGGATTTCTCTACAAACCCTGCGTCTCGGAGGCAGCCCGGGGTCTCTCCTTCTTTGTGTCTAGGCGCCACCACCCCCCCCTTTCCCCTGCCCACTAAATTTGGAGGCCCCTGTCAATGACCAAGTTCGGGTACAAGGCCCTCTGGCAGGAGAACCACGTTCCCTACTTGGGCCTTGCCCGTATGAAACTCAGGCGGATAAAAAGGGGAAAGACCTGCCCCCCCATTTCCCAGGGGACAAAGTTTGGCTTCCCCAGGGGACGTGCCCTGAAGGGTTTAGTTCAAATTGGGCCCTCGCTCCTACCCTTCAAGGTTTTTCGGGTTGAACCGGTGAGTACAAACTCTCCCTGCCCCCATCCTTTCCGGGTCCAAAACGATTCCATTCTCCCTCCTTAAGCCCCTGGTCCTGAACCATTTTTTTCCGGGGGGGGGAAAGTAACACCTTCCCCCCGTAGCCAAGTCCCTGAATCTTTGGGGGTAAAGGACATCTTGGAGAGAAAACGGTAGAGGGAAGCGCTTCTTCCTCCTTTTTGATTGAAGGGTTCGGCCCCGAGGAAGATCCTGGGGGGCCCGAATCAAATCCTGAATCGTGACCCCTCCCCAGGTTTTGATCCTAAAAGGAGGGGGGTCTAAGGGGGGGGTACTGTAAGGGGTTTCGCGCGGTCCGTTTCCCCGGACCGCGGGGCGCACCCGTGCCCCGCGGCAGGGGCCCCCGGGGGGACGGGTGCCGCCCCGGGGGCTCACTGTCGCCGTGGGGGGTGGGGATCCTCCCTCTCTCACTGACCGCGCTCCCTTCGGTCGGTCCCCGCTGGGGCCCGGAATGGGCCGCCCCCTGCGCGCCTCGTTCTGTAGATTTAAAAGGGGCAGTGCGCCGGTAATTGGCTAATTTCCCGGGGGGGTGTCTTATTTAAGTTTTGGTTCCCCGTGACTTCCCCGCTGGATCTTTTTTTGCCCCGGCCTTTTTGAAAGTTCCGTAGCTATTTGCCTTGCCTGTACCAGACCTTCTACTTTTCGACTCCCCAACCTCGCCGCCTCCCTGACTTTCGCCGTCCCCGACCACGAAACCATTCCGCCTGCCCTGCCTTCCCTGCCCACGGGCTACATTCCCGGGCCGCTTTGTCCCCGCGCACCTCGGCGCCCCGCAAGCAAGTCTTGGGGGTAAGACCTGGGAGCCCCACCCGCAGCAATCCTCCGCTTTGCGGGGGCTTGGTGAAAACCGGGGGCTATTAGTTCCCTTAGGGCGGGGCTTAATTCAACGCCTGCGGTGGTCCAGCATCCCTCCCAAGTCCGTTAACGGAGATTCCCTGGAAGTACTCGGACTGGTTTTTGGGTTCAGGAACCGACAGGGGTAGATCGGCCCCGTGGAGGATGGCCCCCGGCTTTTTAAGTCGTTTGGGGTTCTATATGGCGATGCGGGGAAGACTCTCGGCTTGTCTCTCAGAGAACAATCGGCAATCCAGAATTGGGGTGGCAGCCCGGGCAACGGCTCCTGAAAAGGTAGCGCAGAGCGGGGAAAGCACCGGGCGAGGTGCACCAAACAACGCCCGACATTTTGGGGCCCCAACAAAATCACCTCCCCTTAGCCCAGCCCAGGTAGGAAGTGGAGCGCAGCCATGGGAGTCCGAGGGGATCGCCGACGAGGGAGCGAGGCGCCGTAGAAGGAGCATTTTTATATGCAGCCCCCACACGGGGGGACAGGGGCTTGGGTGCGAACTGGAGGGTCACTGAGCAGCTCCCGCTGACGGATGAGAGGGAACAAGGGGTTTTTTCCCAGGCAACCACTGGAACCCGATATGTTTTCCTAGGGCGGTGTATGAAGTTCCCGTCGGACCCCGATCCAAAAACCCCGGAATTGGGAACATGACACCAGTCTCTGAACACCTGCCAGGCATCAAAGGCGTGGAGGGAGGGGGGTTGCACCTGGGAAATGCCTCTCCCACAGTCCTGGTTTGGGGGGTTTTTTTAGGTTGGGGGTTGGGGGGTTTGAAAAATTGGGGAAAACACAAATTTTTCCCCCTTTTCTCAGAAAGGGGGCCCATCATCGCATGGGTTCCCCCGGTGGGGGTTGGCGACTTTGGGGAGGAGGCCTCTGGAACACCGGTTTCCGGGAGGGAAACCGCAAGGGGGGCTGACTGGCTCTTTCCAAAGTTTCCTCCTGCCCATTCAAGGGAAGGGGAGCAATGGGGTTGCTAACCGGTCAATCGTGAGGGGAAACGGGAGGTCTTTAGCGGCCAAGCTCCCTTTAAACCCGGGTTGAGGCCCTTTCTTTAAAGTAGCCACAGAGCGGCCCGTTCCAGACAGTTCAAGGCCCGAGTGCGGAATGCCCGCGTAGTCTCCCACAACAGGTCCCCCCCGGCGTAAGTTTAGGAGGGCTGTCTCAACGAGGTGACGGGCTGGTTCCCCAAGGTTGCGGGAATATGAGGGAAAAACTGTGATCCGCCGTCACGGGTGTTTCTGTCCCCTAGGGGGGTAGCCATGCCAGGGCCTTTCCCGGGGGGAGGCTAACCCAAAAGCCACCTTCCCACTTCAGACAGGAATGTCAGACATTAGCTTTACGGTAGAGCATTGGGGGATGAACCCCCCGCAGAGTTTTGGGTTTCCCCGAACCTAATGGGAGCGACAGGGGAAACTTTGGGGCCCCCCCCAGGAGCCGTAGGGGAGGGGCAACCGCTGGGGGGTTGAAGGCTGCTGCTGCTGAAAGGTG